>JAQIXG010006252.1:0-10522 GCA_034700105.1 Oconnorella tubifera
CTCGAGTATTGGTAGCCAATTAATCCGTTTCTGTTGATAAATAAATTTATATTTTTTGTTATGTTCATAATTATTATATATCTTCTCACGTAAACGTATAATATAATAAAGATCTGTCTAAATAAATTAGCGGCGCATACTACGCCAATTAAGTATTCTGATGTCCTTACTTTTTATATTTTGTTTCCAGTAAGCCATTGCTTACATTCTACACAATCGCCTACATGTTATAGTTCCCATTGTAAGACTCTTCATAAAAGTCAAACACGCAAGCTTTCAAAACAAAGCGCCTGTCATGTAAGTAAACAGAATTAGTTCTCGAATGTGTTCGAAGCTTTGATGCTCGTCCAGTGGCAGCACTAAGCGGTTGCATTGGTCCTGTTCTTTGATCTGCTTAACGACAAAGACGAGCGCCATGATGGATGTTGTACGCGATCGTGTGCAACGCTGTGAAATTGCACTTCTACAATTATCATGCAACTTTGTGTTGCAATAAATTCACCATTGCAGAACATAATCATTTCGACGAGGTTTAGATTCAAATTATGATCAGCTTTAACGGGCAGTTGCAATAATAGCCTGTCGTTGGTCGGTTTGTAATTTGTAATAAATCGCTTCAATTAGTTTGCAAGCTGCGTGGACAGTCACAAAAGTTATTATTGTCATTTAGATACTGGATTCTCTACATGATGCTTTTTATTCACAAAATAGATCAACAAAAAATAGAATTATGTGTCACTGCATAACATAATTAGAATTTGTTACATCTAAACAGTATGATTTTAATCATAATATTCGTATCCAAATTGTGTTGCTACGATATCAATTAATTTTAACATTTTAAGTGCCTGGTTTTCATTGTTAACTTTGAAGATGCTAATTGATATGAAATGAATTAACTCAATATCCCTCATAAAATCTTAAGTTAACCATAAGCCTATCTTAACTTTAACTCAAACACCAACTCAAACCCTTACCCCAACCCTAACCCAAGAATTTATAATAGGGTTATTTGATTATTTATCAAATTCGTTTTCTCGTGTCACTATTAAAAGCACTAAATACATGGAGTTGGACGAAAATTTGATCGAATTACAAATCGGTTACGATAATAATCTCTTATTTACTTCATCGCGAAATTTTATGATACATCATGATTATTGTGATCCTATGTTTGATCACGATTTTTTTGCAAAGAAATTTAGATATTTAGCATTTAATATTCGTGACCACGCTCTCAAAGGAACGTTCAATTATCTCAAGCGACGCTTATCGTTTTATTAAGTCAGCATTATGGCTTAATCACACTTGAGTCTGGTTTGTTAAAAGTTTTGCAATTCAAGCGAAGTTTACTGTTAAAGCGAGTGACACACGGAATAGAATTCAGTGTTAGTTGAGAAAGACACTTCAGGAGCGCATCAGTAATAAATAATATTTACATCAAAATACATTGAGATTATTTTTTATTTGATTTCTTTACCTCATATACCATTAAATTTTCAAAACGCAAAATCGATTAAATCGACAAACTGTGTTAATACAAAACATAGCTAAGTAAATATTTGTGTATTTTTCAGAAAAATTCCATAATGTTAATTACGTTTCAGGATTTTTTATACGAAATTTGGAAGATTGTTGTGAAATTTTGAACACTGACAAAACTCGAAGTCAAATTTACTAATTTTCATTTTACATTTTGTCATATTTTAGAACTGTGTTTTAATTTAACTACTGTAATATATTGTATGTTTGATTATATTGATGATTAAACACAAATATAAACACTTTGTTTTAGGTTATTTTGCTACGCGTATTCAGGAATAAAACCACAATATATTAATACTAAAGTAAAATATCTCATTGGCTTAATTAGGCTACTATCAAGCAATAACAGTAAAATTTAAGAGCTAAATTGTACACTGCTTTCATTAGCTCTAATAATATACATTCATTAGGCATATTGAACACATGGATAATAGTTTTTTTAATTAAAATTTGAAACTATTAGAGCCTTGATGACAAAAGTTTAATATAACAAGTTTAAATCTAGTTCTTACCTTACGAACTACATTACTACTGTAGATTTTATTTTTAAAAATGTTATCAGATAAAACTGTAGACAAACGAATTTCTCTGGAAGAATTCTTCAAATCTTTCACGACTGTTTATGGTTTTACAACTTCACAAGAACATATAATTTTCTAAAAGGATAATAGAGCTTCCAGGTTTTCTCTTTTTAAGTTATAACATAACAATAATAACTTTATCAGAATAGCATGACATTTGTAATAGTCGAGCAACAAAAATAAAAATGATAAACAACTTTTATCACACCTTGTAAAATACAGTATTATTTATTAATGATTTTTTTTTAAACTTCAGAAAAGATATGTAGTATACGTTTTTATTAACTGTAGTACTCGTATACTTTTTTATTTTTTCTGCTACTTGAATAAAAAATCTTTAAAAAATATTTCTTTCAATATAATTCGTCATAATAATAACCTGGTTAACCAAAAGCGTCTACTATTAAGTTTACCACGAATGATCCTTAAAGATCAGCATCTATAATTTGATCTAACTTCGTGAAAACTGTTCCATCAGTCGACGTCGTCTCTCGACCAGTCGCGTAACGTCGTTCCAACTAATTTCTACGTCTACTCACGGAATTAGCCGTCTCTCACACTTCGCTGACAGAGTGCTGATGCTCGTCTAACTACTGCAAACGTGGAGTTTGTCTTAAGAAGCAAACGTGCATTAGACGAGACTGAAGCCATTGACTAGGATAAACCAATTTTAAATTACATCCTTCGATGGTTTCCGACGAGCTTGTCAAGAATTGAGTCATTTTTTCTTTAAAAATGGAGTCATTGAAATAAATAATTGTAAATGTTATGACTTTATTTTAGTAAAATTAAAACATAGCATGGAAATATACAAACACATAACTAAGCAATGATCATTATTTTAGAGTAGGCCTACTATTATGTAACATAATGATTCTCGATATGATCTTTTGAGTTACAGTAAAAGTTAGACTTTATACTGTTGAGAAGGTAATATATTTATTATATTATAACTTATATCTATATTTTAACTTACTATTGACAATTGGGTAGAATAACTATAGGCCCACTATATTTATTCTAACGTGAGATATCCTTTATAATATATATTACTAATAATTATTCTCAATGCGTCAGTTTGAGCGAAAAACTATGTGAATGATCTTTTATTTTATCATTCAGTATAATATTTAGTATAATTCAAACCAGTTAACAGAATCTGATAAAGTACAACAAGCAGCCTATATAATATATGTGACGACATATCTACTGTATGCGTATACGAAACAAAGACAGTGAAATATAGCTATGGCTATTTTGCTCTTTTTTTGCTTTGAAATGATTTTCATTTTTAAGTATTGATATTTTTACAAGAATAACATTATATTAAGTTTGCGTTTTAATCACAGGCCTTAATTTATTTGATTAAATGTCCTGGTCTTTCGTCGTTTTATTAAAAGCATGACATGACCATTTTCAGTTTTATCTGTTTGTTATCATTTCATTCGCTGGAAAGATTGTTAGTTTATAATAAATTCTGATAAATATATATCTACTAGATTGCTCGGATTTTGTGTGGATTTGAATTGTTGCTGTTTCATCTTTTTGCTTTATGCTACAGGAGGAAGCTGAAACTTTAATGGACGAATGTACTGTTTTTGTGAAAAAAGATAAAAAGAAAGTTGTAAAAAATGATTAAAAGTGAATGAATGGAAGATTAGTTTCATGTTTTGTACCAAAATATTCTATTTCACTCTCGCTGAGGTATTAAAAGACTTTTCAGTGTGAAGGGGGGGGGGGATGAGTATTTGTTTGCAATTGAAATATAATATTAATATTGACCTCAAAATCCGGGTACACTTGCTAGTAATTTTATATGTTTACATCTTAACCAATAACATTGCCTGGCCATTAGAATATTTAAGTCACTTCTATATATAATCAACACCTTGTTTTTACTAAATGTATATTCTGAAACTGCTTTTAAAAAGCCAATTGTAGAACAGATACAGAAACATTGAGAATTGAAACTTTGTAGAGAATTATTTGCATACATTGTTTCAAAAGTCAAAGAAACATTGCCTAGCTTTGCATATATTTACAAAATTCTTACAAATATTTATATACATACTATGCTGCATTATTGACTGTATTTCAATATCTTAAAAAAAAAAATACAAATATTCTGTTCTTATAAAGTTTCTGAACTATTCGTATTGCTCAAGCCAAAATTTATTAAATAACATAAATAACATAATTTTTAGAAAATTCAAATGTGAAAATGTGAAATTTATTCAAAAACAAATGGTTATTGACAATCAATTATTTCAATAATTAGTAAATGCAGATACTATTCGGAGTATTAATTTACAAAATTTAATTACAGCACAAAATAATTATCATTTAATAGCAATAAGAACATTTTAATACATAAAATCACCTTATATTTTAAATTTCTTTAATTCAATACAAAGTTTTGAAAAGTTATTCAAAAGAGTGGAAATACAGTTGGAAAATATTTTAATTCTAATAACAAGAAATAAAAAAATATTTCAATCAAACTTTAAGAAGGTTTTAAATCACCGGTTAATAGCGTGTGATGCTGAAAACAGTTTGTCTTAAATTTGCATATAATTATTAGTAAGGCATCTTTCAATAACTGTGATCAATTAACATCACTCTTGTCTTCTGTAAAAGGTTAATTTTTTCTCAGTTCATGACAAAGACACAATCAACAGAACAAATACTTATCGTAAACACATCGCTTCTTTATGTTAGATAATATATGAGGTGATAAATAAAGTTATTGCTAATAAACATTAACATTTAGAAAATGAGTCACTCTCAACTTAATTAGATAGAAAATACTTACCATTTAAACATTTTGTAAATATCTTAGCAAATAGAGCATCATTTTGATTTTTTTTTGACAACTTTATAACTAAGCGGTTAATATCATATAGATTTATGACTGTGTAACTAAAGTAACTCAAATATAACATCACTTTAAGTGATTTGAATTATGATTTAGTTTTAAAGTTCTGATCTACTTACAATCTATTCTCCCTTATCATAGCGTTATATTCTTAATTAACAAAGGTAGATAAAAGAAAGTGTAATCAGGAGACATTATGGGAGAATCAAAACAATCATCACAGAGTCATTTTAGTAGCCATATTTCGAATAAGTAATAGAGATAAATACGTGAAAGATTGATATTATTTATAAAAAATCATTGTGTAACATGAGGCAAGTCCATACAGATATTACGTCTGATAACTATAAATATACACTATAAAAGTATAATATACAATTTTCCATTTAAAATTTATAATTTTCTACACATGGCTGCAACAAAAGAGGTTTAACAAAAGATTGAACATAACGTGCAGCAAATTTCAGTAAAGTCTATATTAAATTCAAACTATTCTGAGCGCTTTATCTATAAATTACAGCAGACAATTAACAAATAACCTTAAAAACCAAAACTAAACTTTGGAAGAATTGCCACCAATAACACCGGACGCCTTGCGTTCTCTAGAAAGATCCTTTGTTGAGTCTTTTATCGCTTTCTTTCCAGTCAAAGGAATCGTCGGCTGAATTGAAAAAGTATTGCTCTGTTGCTTGTTGTATAAAACGCGTAAAGTACGAACTTCCTCCTGAATCGAACCTAAGACCATAACAACGGAAGAAAGAGCCACTTGGTTTTCAGACATCAGTCTTCTGATATGATCAATGTCTTGCTTTTCTTTCTCATCGTCTCTCACGTTGCTTTGAACGTGCTGGAGACGAACATCGAGTATCTTTAAAGTTCTTTGGATTGAGTCTAATTGAGGTAGAGAAAGCAACTGGATCTGAGGCTTCTGTCTGCCACCAGGGGCGGCACCTCTGAAGGAATGCCTCTTGGACATCCGTGACTTGGTACCGCTCACGTCAGCAGATGTTATCTCAGCATTGTCATCTGAAATAAAAATAAAGATTTTAAATCAAATTCTAAATGAGACAAATTTTTAATTATCACCTACACTGCATGATTAGTGTAATGAAGTACAGTAGATCACATTTACATGAATGATATCATTCAGTGTAAAGTATCTAATGTACTTTCAAATACTTAAAACTGCTAAGAAATTGCCTATATTTTAGATAATTGCTTCTAAAATCAAAAAATTTGCATTATGTACACATTACCAATGAAAATATCACTAGGTAGAGAACAAAAAAACAAGTTATGTAAAAAATAATTTAGAGAAAAACGTTTCCAAATCTAACCAAATGATGATTATTGTTTAACAAATATGAACACCTTCATATTATGTTGTTAATATTATAGTTTATATAATATTTAGATAACATACCTTCAGGTTCTCTATCGTCCGGACTGATATATGTTTCCGCTGTCGTTCCGGCCGACAACATATTTTCAGCACCAACATTTACTGAATCTTTACCTGAAATAAAATTGCTTTATAAAACAAAAATGAAATTATGAATCATGATGGAAAACTATTTATAAAAGTCATTGTAGTGTAATTATGATTACTCTCTAGAATTATTTTAAAACAAGTAAAAATAGATCCCTTTAAAAAAACATCAAAAACATTTAGTTAGAAAACTGAAAATTTCATAACGTAAATAAATGAAATTAATTTCAGACAATTTTAGTTTAAAACTTCATTAGAAATGTTGATTGAAAATATTCAAACTCATGAAGAGATAGATATCAGCAGTGTGACAGTACAAGGTAAGATTAGATCAAATATTATCCTCTTGAAAAATAACTTTTATGTCATTCCGCACTGGAGGGATTATAATTCAGTATCTGATTATAAATAGAATTGCGTGTGTTTTATTATAGAGCTAATATCTAGTGACTATTATATAACGTATACAACGCATACAATAAAAAAAATCTTTTTTAATCCATTCATCAGAAGACGAGATTAATTTTTTATTAAATAACGCAAATCGAGAGAAATTAATCTTAGCTTAGTCATTTTAATATTAAAGCGATTAAAATAAAAAAGTTTATAATAGTCGCTAACCCTCTTCTTTCAACCGCTCTAATTTAAAGAGGTAGCGCTTAACAAGCCTTTGTAATATATCAGCATTGGAGTTTGTTGATAATGTAATGTTGAGACTCTTGCAAACTTTCTCGCGACGACTCTATAAAAAAATGAAAATGTTAGTAACTAAGCGTATCAAATAGTCGATATAAACACTGTATAACTGATAATTACTATCAGATAACTACAATGATGAACAAGCTCGAGAACTTTATAGCTAGACTAAAGTTAAAATAATACTTGGTATTGTAACTTGAACTTGGAACAGCTTCATTCAGAATCATATTCTGTAATAACTCTATACAAAAAACTTCACAAATAAGTAATTTATCAAAATAAAGATAAATTTAAAATAATAATGAAGTACGGTATTAAAATGATAGATTACTTTTAACATGAATAGTGCATAATATCAGTATTCAATTTAAACAGACTCATAACAGTAATTAGAAGTAATCAATAATGAAACACAGTACTAAACAATAGATTACTTTTAATTTGAGTAGTGTATCAAAACAGTGATCAATTTAAACCGATAATACTACTAATAAAATCACTATTGATGAAAATAATACTGATGAAATCACTCGTAAATAAATTCACCAAATTTGCGTACATTAATAAATGAAGCTTTTTTGATTGGCGGTCTGTCCAGTAATCTATTTCCATCTCTCCGACAAGAAGCTCTCAGTTGTTGCCAGTAGTAGCGTATTGACTTTGGAGCTGGTATCAAGTTAAAGGGAACAGGAAGAGTTTTACCGTCATCGATGTAATTCATCCAAAGTCTCGTGCGAGCAAACTTCCATTCAACATCGCAATCTCCCTGAAATATAGACAAATTTAAATTCAAATTTCTATTACTTTGTTACACTATGAAATTAAATCAAGATAATGAAAACCGGTAAGATATTGACTCTTAAGTTCCAATATAGCTAATCTGCTTTTGCAGCATTTGGTATGAAGAAGTTACAGAATTTATTTTAGTGCAAGGTCACAGGCATGAACTGCAAACGATGAATAGAAAATTACTTTAAATATTATTGTCAGAACAAAATGGCAAATAAAGATTTATCTGGATTTATCTCAATTATAAAATAACAATAACCATATAGGTGACATATAGCTTCAGACCTGTATGGCCTCAAAAGAGTGACTCATCATAGCAATCAGCATATTGATAAGAACAATGATAATAGCCACATGATAGAGAGCAAACAGACCCATCCCAACCCCTTCTACTACAGAAGTAGAATGATTAGTGCCTGGAAAACTGTTCTCATATTTACCGGTCGCTTCTTTTATTGGATATTTGATTTCAATGCTATCTATGCTAATTTGACCAAACATGCACCAAAACAGACTGTACAGAGTTCGAGGTAGCCTAAAGATGAACACAGCAGATAGAGTTTAATTATCTAGTAGGATATCTAGGAATAAGATACTCCAATATTTTTGTATTTATAGTAAATAGATTGTATTCAATGACAAAACCTATGCTTCATAGCAAAATAAAAAAAATTATACAAGTATACTTACCCCTGAAAAGCTTCTGAAGTATGGGCAAGCTTGTCATAAAAAACGCCTTGATTGTTTGATGATTCCTTTCTCACAAAATATGTTTGTGATCCATAATACCAGTAGAGGTTGTGAAGACCCACCATGAAAGCAAATAATACCTACAAAAAAATTGAATACATTGTTAAAAAACTAATGACCCATAAAGTAAATAGCTAAAGGTTTCTTATTAAAGCTTGATCAAAACAATTGCCTACGATCAAGATAGACATAAAAAATTCATAAAATGAACAAATTAAGGAAAATAATAAAATATATTAATTAAAAAGCACATTCTCTAAATCAGATGAGGCAATTTAAAAGTAAATCCGTAGTGCAAATAACATGTACTATACTTGAAATAAATTATATTTGATATTGTAAACAAAATTAACATATTATTATAATAGAATATTGCTTAGTAAATCACTAATTTTCAGATACTACATCATAAAATCTTTAAAAGATACTTTATGATAAATTCAGAATAGAAAATTAACACATGTGAAAGTAAAATTCCATTATTTGCTAATAATTCACTAGCATGCCAATATAGATTAATGTAGACCTTCGTATGATAAATTTGTAACTAAATTCTTTGCTAACCAGCGTGAAAAGTACAAGGAATCTAGTGATGTCAGCCAGCATACGACCCAATGATATCTGAAGAGTACCCAGGACTTCGAATGCAGGCATCAGATAGATAGTGCGAGCAATACTCAACACATTAGCAAGAGCGAATAGGACATCAGAGACAATCTCAGGATCATCAGATAACCATTCAAACCGTGCTAGATGTCAAATAGAAATTATAAATATTGACCATCCAGATCAACTTGACATTGTGTACACTTAACTAAATGACTTGGGTTACTGGTTGATGGTTACTATAGTGCGTTTGGTATTTAGTTATAGTTTTCATTTTAGTTTCATTGGGTCTTTTCTTATGACTCGCAGCAGAATCAAAATAGATTGAGACAATATTACTGCAGAGGCAGAGGGAATGAAATTCAAAAGTTGCTTTTATAATATATTACATCTAAAAAAAAATAGAAATCATGGTTTGATGGTTTGGCATTCCCTGAAAATGAAATAACAAATCAAAGGACTATAGAAAAAAGCATATAATTTTAAAAATATTTGAATTGGCCTTTGATTTGTAATGATTTGTAGTGACATTTTTGGTCACTTAAATAACTAAAAATCCAGTCAAATAACTCTTACGTAGTGTCAAAATTCATTACACAAATAAAAAAAAGCAACACATACAAGCTTTCATGAAGTAACTTTTACTCGTCCCATCATCAAATATATCATTGATAATGTCCGCGTAGGCATCTATATTTCTTGCTAACAGAGCTTCCCTGGCTCTTGCTGTTCCGTTGTAGAATAAATCAGCTTCTTTTGTCCAATAGTCAACGAGGAAGCGAAGAACATAGGAAGCAAGATACAAGGAAAGCACTGAAAAGTCTATTAGATTGTAATTATCTAGTAAGTACACACGAAGTCCAGTATTATACATCTGTTTGTATTCCATCCATAGTAAACCTATAAAAATTAAGTGTAAAAAAATTATGCCAATAAATAAAAAAAATCAATAATAGATATGTAACAAGAGACCATTAGTTCATGAAAGTACAATTTAATTGTAAAATATAATTAATTATATGATATAATTCAATTATAAATATAATTACACTATAAAAACTCCTTACACTATAAAAACTGCAGTATCAAAATAAATATTGTCATCATAAAAGCAAATAATCAATACAAGTCAATAAATAAGAAATCAATAAAAATGAATTTGCCAGCATTTAAAGCAGTATATATATA
>JAQIXG010006253.1:0-10520 GCA_034700105.1 Oconnorella tubifera
CAATTTTTATAAATAAGGTCAGAAATGTTTGCTAGCAAACATAATTACAAATCTTTGTTTCTTGCATACCGGCATAAATGGTCTATAATTTAAATTTCATTAAAAATAGAGATGGAAGGCTTTCATATTCTGAATAATAACTAAATGCAATTAAAGTGATGTCAAGATATGCAACTAAATGAAAATCTTTTCCAGCATTGTTGACATTATTAATTAAGATACGTAGGCCTATTATAAACTTTCGATTGTAAATAATATTGTGATTTATATTGTCAAGTTGAGACATTTTAATAGCCGGTTGTGTCACTTGCTTAATGTCACTTGCTTAACAGAAATTTAAATAAAGCGATTGATGTGCATTTTAGAATTAACGACTGAACGTAAGGAAGAAACTTTATATATGAAGACTTCAAAACAATTTAACACGGCCCACACGGTCACTCTGCATTGAAATTAAACTAAATAACTCTCATAAATATGTTTTCTGAACTCTACTTACATAATACTGATTTAATATTCTCTCCAGATTTGGCCTATCCAGCGCAATGACTGGCTTCATAAAGAACATCGACAATATAGGGTTCATGTTAACAGTGGTCATTGTTAGCCACATGTGCCGCTACTCCAATAAGCCCAGACTTTTTGCCATATCAGCAGTTCTCAACGCCATATCTATCTTTCTTTTCGCTGTGCCACATTTCATGTACGGTGGGCCATCGTGGCCAGAATCATCAGAAACCAGTTCTTCTTTGTTAACAGCCAATCAAACTATAAGACCCATGTCTAGGTATAATTGAAACAGGAATAATAACATATTGTAAAAAAATGTATTAAATTTTAATCTATATCCCTATTATGTAATATTTACATTTTAAATTTTTAATACATTATGGAAATAATATATTTTCATATACATATAAAGAAATTTCTGAATATATAGCAATGTTATTTTTCATCTATATCTCTATTTCTGCTGCACTGATATATGACCCACAACAATTATTTTAGAAGTGCTGTTCTAATATTTCGCATTTAATTTCGCCTTTAATAAGAAAAATAACAGAAATTAACCTCTCATGTTATTTGAGGTTTATTTGAATTTTACTTGTATCCTCAGATACGAGAAATGTGATGGGATAGACGAGTCCCTTGTCGCCCTGCCTGGAGGGGGGTGTCAAACACGTAGCGTCCTGGCTGAGTTCCACGGGGGAGCTATGGCCCTCTTCGTCATCTCAGAGCTGCTACAGGGCATGGCAGTGGCACCCAAGGTCACTATGAGCATGACCTACGTAGATGACAATGTCAAGGACAAATCACCGAGTCATTTTGGTGAGATTAAGATTAGAGAAATGTCATGTCTAAATTTATAACATTGCATATTGCCAATATATATATCGCTGAGTAGGAATTCGAGTATTCGACTTGAATAAAAAGGTGTCGATTTGAAAAGTGTCCTATAACATTAATTATGTGATTCATTTGGAAAGAAGAAACGATATATAGAGAGACATTCTATGATATAAATAAGCTGGATAAATATAGAAATCAAGGAAGGGAACAAGAAGAATAACATCAGATTTTCTCTAGCTGTTATTTTTTGAAAACAAGAGCTACTTAGTAAAACTAAATATAAAAGCGAATATTATTCGTTCACTCTTTCGTTTCTTCTTTTCATGCAAGGTGGGAGGGAATCCCCCCTGGAGTCTGGCCCATTCATTCATATCCTCTGCTAAGTCTTGATAAATATTTGTTGCATAATTTGCTTGTTGATTCAAGATATGATTATCAATAATTATTAATAGCTATAATATGTTATATCTTGTATAATTGCTATGAAATTGGAATCAATCTACAAATTTAATTAATTTTATTATTATATATGGATCGTTTGAAAACCCAATTGTTGTATAAACTGATTCTTTGTTTATTGAATTTATTGTTACTTTAACTGAATGGTAGAATTCATCACTAGTTGTACTGTTTTAGGAGTGATGTTTGCTATGCGTGCATTCTCACCTCTCATTGGTTTTTTGCTCGGCGGTTGGACTAACAGCATCTATGTTGATCTTACAAGTTGGTTTTGCAGAATATTACAGTTACAATTATATTGCAAAATTAAAGAATTTACAGTACTACTGTAACAAAAACGATAAACAAAATCATTCTTACTGACAATTTTGTAACTTTATTCAATTATTTAAGACTCTTCTGTAAAAATGACGGAAAGTGGACTAAGCACTTAAATTGTCTTACTTTAGCAAAAATTGACAAAATATACTGTATTTTTTATAATTTTGTTATATATTATATAGGCTTAGCTTTAAAAGAAATAACCTAGTAAGATTCTATAGTAAATTACTGTAACCTGCTTGTATATATTAAGGCCTAAATATTATTTACAATTATTTTTTCTCATAGTTTTAATTACCATATATCTACATACTCGACTAATTTGTGTTACTGAGCATAAACTAGTTTTTGACCAGTGGCGTAGGCATTGCAAGGGGGGGGGGGTTGTGGGGGTTATGACCCCCTCCCCTCTTATTGGAGGTAAAAACATTTTGTAATGTTAAAGTATGAGTTTAGAGACTAAAATCTCTATTATTGTGACAATTTAGTGATTTTTTACATTAAATATCTATAGGTGGAGTTGAAATACATGTAATCAAAGCAAATGACGACAAAAAAGTGCAAAAAGGCTTCGAGCAAACCCTTTTTGGAAAATTCCTTGCTACGCTACTGTTTTTTTTTACTAAACTAGTTTAAACAATATTAAATTTTACTCTGTAGCAATTGCTTTTCAATACAACAATGTTACAGATCCGGGTATAGATCAGCGTGATCCACGCTGGGTGGGTGCCTGGTGGATGGGATTTGTCCTCTGCGCTGCTACCACTGTCCTCTGGGCAGTACCTCTGGTCATGTTTCCTTCACGAATGAAGGGAACGGCAAGGACAAGTACAGAGGATAAGGACATACTGAGCAAGAGCAAAGGTTTATGAGGCATCGTGTTATTAAATAGTTTTAATAAATTAAATAAAGGTTTATGAGGATTCGCATTATTCAAAAATACCAAGATGTAGTATTGTATTAATTAATGAGTATTAATGTTAACTTAGAATGTATATTTATGAATTAGAAGCAAAAATGTTTATCAATGGTGATAGTATGCAAGAAAATTGAAAATTTTAATAGTGTTTATAATAATAAGGCTTAACTATTTTTTAAGAATATTTGCATTCTGGGTAATATGGATATTTAACTGTTATAAAATAATATACATAAATCTATAGGGATCTGTTGCATGTTTATATTAATAAAACAGCGAAGATTAATGACAAACTTATTAGGAGGATAGACCAACATTAGTAGTAAAAATATATATGTAGTGTATGTAACAACTTCAATATATAATATCTATAATAGCACAATGTCTTTGCTATAGATTTGCCTAAGGCTCTGTGGCGCTTGGCCAAAAATCCTGTCTACATGTTCTGTTTGTTTGGAAGTTGCTTCAACATGTCTCTCGTGGGATTCTCTACTTTTACTCCCAAGTACCTAGAGGCTCAGTTCGGTGTAACAGCTTCAGTCGCCAGCGTCTATACAGGTCTGCTAGTGCAACGATCAGCTTTTTTTCTAGCAGTGGAAAACTCAGCAAAATAATGACATAATAATTTTGCTATAATAATATTTTTTAGTCTTGGTTTTACAGATTAATTTCAGTGATGATATATTTTTGGAATTTAAAACTGTGTCCGAATAGTAAATTTGACACGTTTTTTCTTCAAATGCGAGTGTTACATTTTTGTTCCTCTTTTCGACTGTTCCTAAATATTTTTTAATCGCGTGACAAACTAACTTTGGCTGCTACCATACTGCTTTGACCTCAAATGATTTAAGACTAAGTCTTGCTAAATGTTATTATACACATAATAATATGTCATTAATAATTTACAAATGTCTGATTAATAAATATCTAGTAGACGAGATGATAAAATTATTCATTGTCTGCTCAAGGTTAAATGAATTTAGAATATTATAGCAAAGCTATATTTGACTGTCTGATTTATCTTCATTATTATACAAGTTATAAAGGACCCGATCCAGGAAGAAAGTTTTTGGCTTTGATTTTGGAAGAACTCATGCAATTCCTAAGTTTAAGTTGAAATTTACAAAAAATTAAAGATGGGAATAAAGTTACGAATTTTTCTGGATCTCATCCCTGCTTAATTTTTTTCTTTAGGTGTAATAAGTGTCCTTTCCTGGTCTGTTGGTCCTGTAATAAGTGGTTGTCTGATGGCACGCATGAAGATGAACGCCACTAAATCTTTGCGCTTTGTTGTGGCCGTTCATCTCATCTCTGTAGTGGGATACACCATACTCATGTTTGTGGGATGTCCTCGCCCAGAATGGGCCGGTGATATGGATAAAAACAGGTCAGACGATTGCAGTATCATAATCAGTAAGTAAATGTGTACTATCTCGTTTGGCAAAGTATCTTTCTATCAGTCTTTCATTCTTTCTTTCTTGTCTTTTTCCTATATCAATTGGGTATTAGCATGAAGTTAGATATCTACCAAGCGCACAATTTATTTGCGAGAGGTTTAAATAAGTGTGATAAAAGAATAAAATTGTGAAATATCTTAAAGTGTGCACAGAATGTTCTGCAGTAAATTTTAGCTACTATTTCGATTAGGTGTTTAATTAGATTTTGCAATTGGTATAAATCGGTGTTGGCAATCTAAAGAGATTATATTATTAAAGCAATATAGTGTATCACACATACTAGATTTTTAATGCAGGACGGACTTTTCTTACTTTGGCTGCTCTAATGCTTAGAGTATATGTCTAACATGAGGCAATGTCTAATTAATTTCTTACCTAGTAACATTTTGCATTCAAAATTTACCCAATAATTAGTACACTGGATTGAACTACTAAGGCAGTACACGACAGCAAAATAATGCTTTAGTTCATTTACAATATTATTTCAAGTATTTTATATTGTAGTCAAATCAAAGATGCCGCATGCAATTCAAACTGTTCCTGTGACTCAACATTTTACAGTCCAGTTTGTGGATCGGATGGTATCAACTACTTCTCGCCTTGCTACGCTGGCTGCCAAGTTGATGATAACATCACAATGACAAGAGTATACTGAAAATTAATTTACCCATATATTTAAGGACAAACTAATTGATTTCATAATCAGTTTTGGTTTCTGACTATAATTCTATTGAGATTGTCTCAATGAACATGATATAGTAATTGCAGATTGTTTCTACAAAACCAGAATATAGGTTAAGTAGTTATTATTTTACTCTATAATCTACACAATTTGCAAGAAATGATAAAATCTGAATGATTAATTTTTGAAAGCTTCTTCTAGCATGTAATTTCTTATTCAATTTGTTGTCAAACTGAAACAATATTATGATATATTTTAAGACTGAGCGTCAACTTGAACAAATATTTGGATTAACCAAAGTTTGATGCTATTTTTCAGACATTTACAAACTGCACGTGTGTAAACAATGGGGAGTCTGCCAGTATTGGTCTTTGTCGCACTGGATGTTCTGCTATCTATGTCTATATGGTTGTTCAGTTTATTACAGGTTTCGTCACTAGCATGATGATTGTGCCGATGATGACTACCATACTTAGGTGACTACCAATTATTTGTTATTATCTATAGCAGTCCATCAAATGTATTAAGTGTATCAATGCATGCATGGAACGAAGTTAATTTTTTATAATAGGCATGTAAATAATACAGAAAATTGAACTTTATAGAGAAAAATCGACATATTGATCAACGTTTTCTTGAATTGTTAAGTTATTTTATTTTATGCAGATGTGTAGAAGAACGGGACAAGGCAATGGCTTTAGCTTTTAGTGCCTTCTTAACACAACTATTAGGTAATACCTTTACTGTTTAACACTAAAGGAACATTTAAAATGAAATCCTTAACCATCAAAAATGTAGAGCATATTTCAAAATACTGTCAATATTACTTTGTACGAATGATTTTTATAGTCTACAGTAGATTGTGACCTAGTTAAGTTAAAATTAATATTGACAACAAGTTCCTTTTGTTATTTCTACTTGTATTTCTGTTTTTACTACAGATTTCTTGCACTAAATTTTCTTCAGTCATTCATTTTGTTGATACATTATAATCCTGGCTTTAGAATGTTTGCATATTTCCTAGGATTTCCTGCACCTATAGTCTATGGTCGAGTCATAGACTCTACTTGCATTGTCACTCAAGTTTCATGTACACGCAAGGGAGCATGTCTCCTTTATGATCATGATCTATTTCGTTTGAGACTCCATGGACTCCCAGTAATAGGTAAACTTGGTGCAATGTGCATGTATGGTACTTCTCTATATATGAGCATGAGAAAAGACAAATATTTGGCTGCTAAAGCGGCTGTGGAAGAATCAAAGAAAGGGGATAATAACAATCCAGATGAGAAAAAGAATGCCATAACTGTTGCTGAGAAAAAAGATGAAGATCGAGTATCAGAAATAAATGTTTAAAATAGGTCAATGATTTTTGAAGTATATTTGTTGTGCTCAAAAAATATCGCACTAACTTCATTCAGTAATTGGATTAACTAATAAAAAGTTAGTGAACCATAATTGGCCATTATTGTAACATGTGACACTTATCAATGCAATGATAAAGTATTATGGTAGCAATGATAACAGGATGTATTTAATACAATTAATGATTTTATCTTTAGCAGTTGGTATTAAATTATCAGTATTACTGCAAAGTATTAATTGGTTATATCTTTGAATATTATTTAAACTGAGATAAATTTCATTCGTAACTTATTCATAAATTTATAATTTAGTAGTTAGTTCTTTCTGGTCAATCTATCGAAAACCCTCACAGATCTTTGCATGTAGTTGTCTGTTCATTCATTTGTTTGTATTTATTGAAATATTGGGTGGAGGTGGGGTGTCTACTTATAATTTTATTGTTTCAAGGAGTAACTATTTATATTTGTATTAAATAAAAACAGTGATCTGTCTACTTTATTGCAATTATAAGTTTTCATATTTTAAATTGATTTTATCTTATAATTTTTCACTGAGAGATCGTGATATTATAACCCATTTTAGTGTGTATTACAATTATTTTACAAGGTATGCAATCGATTTGTATTAAAGTTGTCATAATTGCATACTTCGCTACTCGAATACTTGAAATTATCACATTTTGATTATATTTAAAGATTGGACAATGTCAATTATTTATTTCGCATGTATTTTTAGTATTTGTTTGTTTTAGTGTTTATTCTATTTCTACCATCGTGGAATATTTCTATCTAATTTTGATCTGAATTAAGGTATATTTGAGTTTTTAATATGTGATAGAATATATCGAATCGATATTGTAGATATTTTCTATTTTTATAGCAAGTATTGTCTTTATTAACTTGTGGTACTCCGAAATGTAGTTTTCTTTATTTTTATAAACTCATGCAGGCTAACGTGGTATGTAATATACGAAATCAGCAATATACTGTACATTTTTGCTTGAAATGCGTTAGTTTTCTAAAAGCTTCACTGACAATGTATCAATAATTTACGAAAATTTACTGCTGACTTATACAATTTGGCTTATTTCAGGAAATTTTTCAAATGATACGTGTTACAGAGTTATATTTTATATCCATTTTGAATTAATATCTGTGAATATTTATATATTAATTGTTTGATTATATTTTGCTCAACTAATTGTAGTTTCGTATTAAATTCTGTCTAACTTTAGACTTTGTCTCTTAGAATTAGATTTTGTCTATCAAAATTCTTGACACTAAATTATAAAAAATTTGTAATGTATTTTTCTTTCAATTTTTAATGAAAATTAAGAAAACTAAACGTAAATTTATTAGCAAAAATTGATTTACCATCATCATTAATTTCTAATTACTTCTTTATTTTGTTCATTGTTTACAGTTACCACTCACTCAGCGGCAAAAAACTTTTCAGCACATATTAATTCACAGTAATTTTTTGTCTACACGCACAATCAATACCCATACTAAATTTTTGTAAATTAACTCTCAGTAAAATTTAGGTAGAAAGCTCAATATTTGAGGATTGAATGTTCCACTCCTGATTTGAAACCTGTTGAGTTGATATATAATTTATAGCCACCTTTCTGATACCCAATAGTATAGTAATAATTATAATATAATAAGTAATAATAATAATAGTTTGGTAACTCAATCAGTTTAAAGTTTTCACTAATTTGAATGTCAACAAAAATTCGATATACAGTATATTTTATTAAAATGGATATATTATGATTTTTAAATAACAAATATATACAGTAATACACACACACTACTCCGAAATATTTAAATTTATCGTTATCGAAAAACTTATTCCCTATATATAAATGTTCATAGAACTAGAAATTTTCAAAGATTGAAGATTCTTTAGCTTTTCGCAGTTTTTATTAGTATAAAATGAATATAATAGAAATATTACTATAAAAAGATAAATCATAATGAATTTCCAGCATATATAATACAGACTATATACATGATATACTTATTAAAGATGATAATTATTCAGCATACTTTCAGTTTTATATAAATTTGTTGCTTAATATCTCATCCATTATATAACACTGGTAACATTGATTACTATAATTGACTCACGGAGCATTGATAATAGAATAAACACATTAAGCAGACATACAAAACCAATCACAAACTGAGATACTTACTGAAATAAATCATCATATTTTCAACTTTTCATGATTATTTGCTAACACCGTATAATTTCAAAACACTTTCGATACTATTCAATCAAAAATGCTAAAAATACTGTCCTTTTCAGTACAGGACATTATTAAATTAAGTTCAATACTTAATTCCGGTCTAAGTTTTCCGCACCAAGTGAAATCCTTTATAATGTTGCTGTAAACCGCGTTTGTAGGAAAACTGTTTGCTACATATTGTACACGTAAACTCTTTATTGCGATTATGTTTAGAAGCCATATGGCCCTGTAGGTCTCTCGGATAACAAGGTTTGCTACATACCGGACATTCGTACATTGTTTGTTTTGTGACGCCTTGGTGGATATATGGCTTGCATTTGGATGATGCCGACTTCATTGTCTGAAAATAAATGCGATAAATTATGATTTTCAGTTTAAATTAATCACAAAAATTAGCAACACTTTAACAATACAAGTTTCTTTAATGGCAATACAATAACAGTTAAAGACAGTTTAAACAATATAAGGAGAGTTAATAGTTTGAATACGTATAGCAAATAAAACTTTGATTGATAAACATTGAAACAATTGTCAAGGAGCTTGACAAAATACAATGAATCAATTAACAAATTCAATTCCTAAACTACACTATATTGACAATAACAAAAATATAAATAAAAGTAATTTACATTTACGCCGAAATCTACTAATCCTTAAATTTTACTCCAACCTGATAGCTTTCATTTACGGGATACATCCCAGCATCAAACATTTCACCCGAGATATCATAATTCATATCTTCCTCCTCTGCTCTACTGTCACCGGCTAACATAGAATAAAGCAATCGCCGATTATTACCCAGCGACTCACCCTGGGCCTTTTCCACCCCGCTACAACTTTCAATGAAATCCGACTCATTTGCGAAAGGGTTCACATCAAATTCTGGTTCCGTTTTAATAACAACATTTGGAGGTTTTTCAGGAATATTTTCAGTCAGAGCAGCTCTTAGTAAGCTTAATTTACTAGTGTTTTTTTGTATTTGACCAGTTTGAGAAAAATCGGAATAATTGGTTACATCTGACGTTCCTTCGGTAGAAAACTCTTGATTATTATCAACACTGGTACGTTTATCATCAGATTTAACTGGAGTAGATGTTTCGTCAAATTCATTCCGCCAAATAGAAAATTTAGATTCTTCAGGGATTTCATCGTAATCCAAAGTATTATCTGAAGAATCCATTACAATATTTGTAGAATTAGTTAGAGTGGATGATTTAAAATTGTCACCCTTGTGTAATTTTGATCTTAACTGCATTACCATATTACTAGCATTTACGGAATTTAAACATTCTTGTTTAACAACTGCTACTTCAGATTTTTGAACATATAAACGCATTTTTAAAGCGTTTAGCTTTTTGTGATTAACTTTTTCGTCATCATTAAGCGAGATTGATTCAGCTGCTGTATCATCATTCACTGAATGATAATCTGTTTGATCATTGGCCAAAAGTGATTCATTAATACGCAACAAAATCACTTCATTTTCATCGATTGTAATTCCTATTAGAGCTTCGACGGCAAAAGTTGAATTGAAATTAAGAGACGTTTTGCAAAGGAGAGTAACCGTTTCAGACAATAGTGTCTGCAGTTTCAATTTCTCAAGTGGTCGTATCATTTTATACTACTATGCTTCTCTCAAAAAGAAATGATAAAAAATACATAAAATGAAATAAAGGAAGCCTATGTGAAAATAAAATGAAAAATATGTATCAA
>JAQIXG010006254.1:0-10519 GCA_034700105.1 Oconnorella tubifera
GATTAAAAAAGAATAACATTCAAATCTGATATGGAGAAACAGTAATGAACATTTATTTTGAAAGAATGAATGTTATAAATGGTATACCACTTACATCGAGATACAAGGACATCTGTATAAATACAGAATACATAGCATGTATTTAACTTAACAGAATTCGAAAATAGACCGTTATTATAATAATTATATTATATTCTAATCATTGTATCGTTAGTTTTATTAATGTCTTAGATTCTAGATCTTCTGTACGCGAGGGAACCGGAAGTTGAATTCATCCCGGGATCATCATGTCTTCAGTTAATATCCATTTGAGTCGGATGCATCCGCAAAACGTGGATTTATTCATGAATCTCTTTTGGTTGAAATAGCTTAACAGGATGTGACTGCAATACGTGTTGCACTGATTAAAATTAACTTTTCATGGCCGAATTTTTTTTTGGTTCTTTTCTGGATGTATATTTGATTAGTTTTGCCATTTTTTGCAGGGGAGGAAAGGTAACCAGCTGAAAATGTGTAAAGAAATCTGAAATCTGAAAAAATCGCGAAATTGGAAGAAATTTGAGAAGTTGGTTTAAAATTTCTCTGTGAAATAAGTTTTTTGTAACTTCTAGGTTTAAAGTTTCTGTACTTTTATTTCTCTTTCTTTTGCTATTAAAATTCTATAAGATATGAATGGACATATAAATAATCTTAGTTTTCACTGCATAAATATTGCATTGCTTTAATAAAACGATAAATTAAAAATGAAACTAAGTTTAACACTTAGTATTAACTCATTTTCAAATTCCACCACTTGACATTGATAAAAGATTAATTTATAAACATATTTGCCATTAATAGTCAAAAAACACAGAAAATAATATAATACAAGAATTATTTTTTACCAGTGAACTGATGACATGTGGAAAGTAGAAAATTACAATTAAAATTTCATTTTTATTTTGTGACATACAATACATTCAGTAAATCTGTCTACAGGTCGACAGAGCACTTCGTGAATGCGGCAATTTCATTCCGGAATTTCGAAAACACTATAGAAACTTGAGGCAGTCGCGACAGCCTGATATTCTCTATTAAATAATTACATTCGCAATATAAATGTAATTTTATATTCTGAGAATTCAGCTATTTCGGAACAGTTAAGCACAACTTTTAATGTCATCTAAGCCAATATAGGAAAGCATTCAGATATATATTTGAATTAAGGAGCACAATGTGTTTCAATACTGATTTTGCAATGTTCAGAAAAAATTAGCTGTATAATTGTATATGCCTTCTATAGATAGTTACAGTGAATATATTACTACAAGTATTAGTAGTTTATTTAGTTGTAAAGAATAATCCAAATTTCATAATATTAACCATTTTAGATATTAATTAAATTTTTGAAGAAGTTATTAGCTGAAATTTGAGAGATAATTAGTACAATTTTGGGGTAACGGTATTATTATTATTCTTATGATTTTATTTGACAGTATACAATAACTATTTAACTCTAACGATTGTTTAAATGTTAACTATATTCCAATATTAATTGCTTCATTTAATAGATTTATAAAGATACTTATGATCTAAAAAACTGTTCTAAAAATGCTTTAAATGGTCTAAAATTATGCTCATTATGATAAAAAGTCTGTAGAATTTTTTACCTTTTATTTTTGATATATTTAATAGTTACATTGTGAAAGAATAAATATAAATTTATAAGTAAAATTACAAGAATATTCAAGCACAAACCTAATTACTTTAAGTAGCAAAATATTTTTTAATAAAAGACACATTATAATAACAACAATAATAATGTAAACAGATCCAAAAAGCGTAACAGGAACACGTGTAAACAAAGAGAGTATCAAATATTACGGAAATAGAGATACACTTTCATTCAATATTAAGTGAGTAATAAATTAAAAGAGTTACTGAAAAATCCACCAAAACATGGTGTCGTTTGTTTTAAACGTGTTGAAAAGGAATGTTTGAAAAGTTGTTTTTGTGGCTCGGCGTAACATCAGCACAGAAAGGATTAGTTAGTAATAAATGAAGTTGAAGTGATGAGTTTCTTAAAAACAATAATATAAATCTTTGAAATTTATAAAGCCAGGAAAATTAATGAGTAGAATTGATAATAATTAATTAAACAACAAAATAATTAATTATTTAGTTATTTCAATAATGTATTTATAAAAATTATTAGCTTACAGACAGAATATAAAGCAAAAACTTAAAGGATATGTAAGAATATAATTATAGATTTTTAAGTAAGAATACAAATTTCATAATTTAAAAATAAATTAAACCAATCCAGAACAAGTAATTTAAATTTCATTTTTATATTAGCCATGCCTATCTATAAATAAACTCATAAAAAATTAGATTTGTAACAATTCCATTCTTTCTCGTTTAAAGCCCGATTCAGTCAAGAATTTAAGGAATATAGCACACAATAATCTTCAAGTAAAATATATATTAATAATTTAAAGCCAATTTCATTTTTTATCTCCAAAATTATCACCGACTGCACCCCCCCGGTGCGGTATTATTGCGGCGCAGCGGCGACGCGGTCTCCCGCCGTCCGCCGCAGCGGTCTGAACACCGCCGCTTGACGCGCGTCCAGAGTTGTATCATGCCGCGACGAAAAGGTCTCCCCGACAAACTGTAGAGGAAGAAATTGACCGCAAAGTTGACATAGTAAACAATCTGAAACAAAAAACAGAAACTTATTTTTATTCTCAATCGAATAAATCTATTAAGTTATCAAATAATTTTTAATTTTATTTTAAATTAGCTGTAATACAATAAGAATATATTTTCTTTAAAAGAACCAAAAAATTAGCTTTAAATAGATTTTAATTGGTGTTATTTTAATTGGTGTTATTTTAATTGGTGTTATTTTAATTAGTATTATTTTATTATACAGTTAAGTAGTATTGTAGTAGTAATAGTATTGATATAATTTATATCAAAATTACATTTGAATAACTTGTTTTGATTCGTGAAATCGCAAAAACAAACATCTAAAATCAGTCGAATCTTTATTATTGACTAAACTGGAATACTTTCTAATTTAATTTGTTTACTCCTAAAGTCAGTAATTTTTAAAAAAAAACCCGTCGAAGCACTAAGTAGCATAATTTTAATTCAAAAAGTGTAATTTATCTAGTTCCAAATGAGAAAGAAAATGATAAATGAGCTAAGTAATTGACACTGGGATTTCAGTCTCTCGAAAATATTTATTTTGACTCGTAATATACTAAACAGATGGAAGATTTAAAACCCGTGCTAAACACCCGAACTTTCAAAACTAAACACTTAAAAAATTTGATATTATTTTAAAACGAGTTATTTTCACGGTAAATTCTCAAACGATAATCAAATGATAATTTTTCGTATTAAGTATAAGTTTAATATACGCATGACGGATCAAAAATTGTAATTGAAATTGTAACTCGTATTAACTAAAAGTTGAATACAAAATTATACACGCATGACTGATAAAAAAAATGTACCGCACATAATGACAAAAAATTAATGTAAATTTTCTCCGGTGAGAGAAGGGGTATAGAGCATTTAACCGTGTAAATACACCCCCCCCCCCAAAAAAAACAGTTGTGTAAATGTGGCAACACATCATCAATCACTCTTACTGTTATGGTCGTCACGTGACAACGCTATACTTTACTCGTCAAAATCCGCAATTATCGTCCATTTTACGACAGCCATACTTGTTTGTATTTCCTGTTAGCAGAAGCCTTTCTTAAAAATAAATGAAAAAAAACTTAGAAAAAGAGAGAATAATTTGATATCCCTTTTTACGTCAAATATATTCGATTTTCAATGAGTGAAAGGATGAAATGGAATTTTCTACAATAACAACAGTTATTAGATCTCCGCTTTAAAGTCTATCGTTAGTCTTGATTTATATATAATAATTTCCGACTGTTAATGTTTCTTTGGTACGAAAAAGTTACTTTTCTTCTTTAGAATTATGATATTTATTCTTATACTATAACAACAGAGGGAGTTAAATAAAATTCTGTACTCGAGAGTACACCTATAACCAAATTAGAGCAGATTTCTCGAATAATTTCACCATTTGTTCGAAATTTAAAAAAGAAGACCAAAAAATTCAGCTTTCAAAAAATCGCTTGCATTTATGAGATCAATTTCCTGCTTTAGTTTATTAAATAAAATAATTTGGTTGATTTTTGAGGTATAAAAGTAAAGAATAAAGCAGTACATTCTTATCCAGAACACCAAACTGTTACATGAACGAGCCATTTCTCAAGAGCCTTTTTGTGATTCTATTGTTCTTTAATTTACAATCCTTTTTGTATTAATACCAATTAATCAAACATTGTATTAAACGGTGCATTTATATATTCTTTACATTTATCTAAGCGTTTTAATTTCCGTTCATCGCACTTATTATTCTATATAATAGCTTTGTCATATTAATTACTGTCTTCCGCAATTCATTATTGATATATTCGACCATCAAAGTTGATTTAAACAAAAGGGGACCATTTACTCGATAAAATATTCAACACGTTATAAGCCATATTCTGCATTTGATCGATTTACCACGGGATACTCTATAAAACCAACTTTAGTTTTTTGTCAAATGAATATTCTATTTATAAACACTGAAACTTGAAACAAAAAAACCAAAACAAAATGAAAATATTGTTCTTTTGTACAAAGGGTAGATAATATAATCAATCAATCGTAATTTACATCTGTTTACGGCTACAATTTAATATTAGGACGTTTTAAAACTTAAATCATTAATAGCTCTTATAATAGCTTTTTATTAGAATAAAAAAGTATATTGTTGCATTAATTACAATTATGTTGTTATTTTGTGCTGTTGCAATTAAAATGTCAATCAATAGTTATTTATATCTAAACATTGTTCATGTTCAGTTGACATTTGAAAAACGATTATTCACAAAACATCTAGTTCACGATGACTTGTCAATGTCAAGTTTTTTAGAAGAAGAATTCATTCTTTATTTAATTAAGTCTAACTTCTGTTTAACCGTCAAATATTATAACCGAATATCTAACATAATATGTCCCCTATGCATATAAAAACTATTCATTTTATTTCCATGTGTATGCAAAATTAATCTTCTTTCTGATAAGTTTTAAACAATTAGCAAGATTACACCCGCCATATTACGCTTTTTTGATTAGTTTAATTGCAATTAAATAAAATTCATTGCTCAAACTAAATTTAAATTATTCCAATAAAATTAAATGAAATACATAAAATTGGATTCATATTGTCGTAATCTCAAATCAGAAAACGAACAACTATCTCTCTCCTGACCCACAGTAATTCTCCATAGCGCAAGAAGATAATTGAATAAATATTTCACGAAATAATTAGAGGCAGCATATGTGGTTCGCATCTCGCTGAATTTCTAGTGGCTACTGTAACTGTAGGGTACAATTAAACCATGCGGTTTTTTCTAGTTGAAAGCGGTTCAAACCAGATCAATTTGGTTACATCCGGATATTCAGTCAGAAAAGTGCTGAAGCTGTATAGCTTTTCTTCAAGCCAAAGAGTTTTGTAAAACACGTTTTGCATAATATTATATCTCGTAGTGTATGGATTGAATTAGGATATCAGCACTCTATATAAGATTAAATTAACAGATGATTTACTGTAAAGGGGTGGTTTTTTGCATCGTATAGGCTATATCGGACAGTCTATCAATTTTTAATAGATAAATAGATACGTGTAGATAAATTGAGTAATATACATATTTTCGCAACCGTGTACAAATGAAAATAGTTTTATAAAAGTGATATCAAAATAATAATAATAAATATAGTAATAATATATTATAATGTCCACCAGATGTATAGAAATAAAAGTATAAGATTATTTTTTCATGTTAAATATAGGACCTGTGCACATGTGAAGTGTGAACCAGTGCGATGCATATGTGAAACATGTGAATGTGTGACCTTAGTGCAGAAAGATCACGTCTTGAAAACATCTTCGAGTAAATCTTCGAGTTTACTTGAGATTAAAGAATGAGATCAAGCGGATATATTATATAATAATATGCAGTAACGAGCTCTTTTTTATCGAGAAATTAGTGCAGATTACATTTGTAGAATTGAAGAGTGATCATTAATGTCGGAACTAATTAAAATTTAACGAAGTTTACAGTTGACTTGGTACTAATTCATAGTAAGCCAAAAGTGCAGTAAAGTCAAATTACGTGAACACTTCAAGTGAATAAAACTTAATTAACTTGATTATAAAATGGAAAACATCGTCCTAAAAAATAATCGAGTCAGTTAATTTTAGACTTAAATGTCAATTCGTTTACCTTTAGAATGTTACTTTACATCATTATAAAAACTTTTTCTATTTAATGTCTAGACGCCATAATCGGTCTATAAATTTCGATAAGAATTCTAACATTTTAAAATATTAGAATTTTTTATTATATTCATATTATTTTGGTTTATAATAATGCCATAAGTCTCAATGATTTAAAAATATAATATAATCCTGAAATAAATATATCACATGACGCATTTATACGATTTCAAAACTATTTATCAGTTTGTCTTTTTTTAAACAATTTTTTCTAACATTCTTCATCAAATAATATTCGTAGGCCTACGGATATATTACTTTGTCGTTAGCGTCAGATGATATTTCATCATTTAGATTAAAATGATATTTAATTTACAATAATAGAGTGATGTGCATTTTCTTTATTACATAGAGCTTTTATTATATTATTCTGTGATAATATATGATTTTTTCATATCCGAAAACTAATGTCAGTTTTTCTTGCCTTTCATAATTTAAAATAATTTCCAAAATTTCCTGAATCAAGTGAATTGTCCTCACCCTTTTCTTAAAGATTTCTTCACCAATAAATGTGGAGAAATATATTAGGATATTATTATATTAGAAATATATTAGAAATATATTAGAAATATATTAGGTTATAATTTAGTCTATTTTATGATAAAAAATAGAGTTAGAATTACGTTAAATGTCAGGATATAATACAATGAAAATCACAAAATAACTTTAAAGAAATCACCTATAATCACCTCTTAAAAATATTTTAGGTATACATTTTTGTTAGGAAAATTTGACATAATATTTGCATACAATTGTTCTTTGTCTTTATTTTCGTATAGATGCAAATCTCACTCGTGTGAATTCCATTTTCGACGGCTGCACATGCGAAAAGCAATTACAGTAACAAGTAATAATGACTTTTGTATCGATACGTGTAAAAAGATAACGCCTTGAAATAGAATAGTAGCAATAACGCCTTCAAATTGTAGTAGCGCATGAAAAAGCTAGATGAATATAAAACAAGTAAGCATAGACTGCATAAGATAGATTGAAGAGTTATTTCATCTATTATTGAATGATCAAAATTCAAGTGCATGTAGTAATAGAAATAAATTATTTTAAAATAATAAATCAATTTATAGCAAAAGACCATAATAACAATGTGTGGAATTTTGGTAATGTCATGAATTGTTCATTATTTATAAAACAAGGCAATGAAAAGTATTCAATTAATGTTAGCGATAAAAATAAATTATTTCAAAAAAAATAGCATCGCAATAAAGATAGCAGACCGTTTCATTATCTAAAGATTAAAGAGCACAATGCCTCAACCAATCAGTGCAAAGAAATTAGTCACTTAATTATTCATCACGATACAATTATGCAAATTTTCTTCAGGTTCCTTCGGACTTTTAAAAAAAATTGTCTGAAAGTCGAGACGTCCAGAAATTGGAGAAACAGACGAGAAACAAAGAAACGTTTCTTACAGAAACGACTGAAACAATAGAATATTCAGAAACAAAAAGTATAAAGTATTAAAAACAAAAAGATGTATTTTAGACAAATATAATTCGATATAACCAATAGCAGAATATGAGACCCAGGAGTATAAAAAGTCATTTTCTTGTCTCAAATTATATTAATACAAGAATTGATTAAATACGAGATAAATTCACAATAAAATTCCACGCGATTTTTATTATTAAGGACTGTGTTTTAAATTTTATAAGACTCAAAAAGAAAAGAAAGTTTAGCTAGATCGATGGGTTTAAACAAGTGTGTTTATAATCCAGATTTTTATAAGATCTAATCATTTATGTTAAAATATGGTACGTGAGTGGTATTGAAAGTCTAAACCTTATTTGCACCTATTTGTTATTTATATTCATTTATTATTATAAACGATAATGCAATGAAAGTCAGATAGGGGAGGGGGCTTACACCTTCTTTGTAATAAACGTACTAATTTGAATCAAATTTTTTGTTATCTTTGGGAAAAATTAAATAACAGCCATTTATGACGACTAAAAATAAAATTAGATCCGGATGAATATATATTTTAACAGTAAATTCTAAGACAAACACAAATTTAAGCCAAAGTTCGAGTAAAATTTTGATAACCGTTTTAGGGTTCGCAATAATTTTAAAACATCGTAATAATTCAAATAATCCAATAATCATAGTCAATAAATGTAATAATATCAGTTTTAAGTCATATATAGCAAATGTTAATAATGTCATTTTCGAAATGAAATATAATATAAAAAATGACTTTACTGACTTGCTTTCATTTAACAGATTCTCATAAATATAATTACAAATATTATCATCATTCAATGAGTTACTTGATAAAGTTATTTGAAAAAATTCTGTACCGGTATTCAAAATATAGTATATGATTCTACGAGAACATATATCATACAAATCAAATCGTTTTATCTCAGTTTAAAAAAGTTAAAAATAAAGCAAGAGGAATTTTTCTTGTTTAAATGTATTGTTTAATTTTCAATAAATGTAGGGTAAAATGTAGGGTAAAATGTAGTTTTAAATGTAAGGTAAAATGTAGGGTATAATATAGGATCAAATGTAGGATTAAATGAAAGGCCAAATGTATGGTTAAATGTAGTGTCAAATGTAGTATCATATGTACAAATATAAAGTAAAATGTAGGGACTAAGAAAGCTACAATAGCAAGTGTAGGGCATTTTCTAATTTTAAAGACAAATCAATAAAACAGCTACATTGTGTAACCTTTGTATACGATTATAGATGAAACCACAAAAGAATATCTTAGCTTTAGAAAAAAAATGTGTGAAAAGAATTTTGGTTGATAATGTTTACATTGATGCGATTAAGCGAAAAGGATAATGATTAGTGATAATAAGAATAAGTCAACGCGATGTGACGATAATATATATCTTGGATTTGAATTAGAGAATCTTATTAGACTAATATAGAAGCTAGGCTCATATTAAAAGCTTTTCGGTTCAAATAGCTTAAATAATTTCTAATATGGGGATTAGTAGAATAGTTTCCATAAAGGGGGGGGGGGTCAGATAATTGAACTATCAGAAATATGCACGGGGGGGGGGGGATGGGAAGAAGAAAGGGCTAAATAGTAAATTGATAAGAAAACATGAGAAAAATTTAAAAATGATATATGTCAGAACATAAAAACACAAACGCATATACGCATATAAATAAACCTATAAACATACATATAAACATACATATAAACACACATACAAACAAAAAAAACACAGACACAAAAACACACACACAACACAGAAATACGCACATAAAAATACATAATGAGCCAACTACTAAGACACTGACCTGAAAGAATTGTTGACAGATTAGAAAGACTGCAGAAGGACGATAATTATCATCAGTTATAGTCATGACTGACAGATAAGTTCTCGTCACGTGACTCGGTAGATGGCAGCACAAAAACACCGTGGACACCACGAGCAGTAGCCGGGTCGCTCTCATCCTGGTCGACCGAGGGAAAGATGAGCAGGGGACGGAGGAAGGGCCCGAAGGGGAGAGAAGGCGCCGAGTTCCGGGTTGCGGGCCGGGCTGCCAGCGACGCTGGGAGGAGGAGGGTTGGACACGGCCGCGGATGGGTAGGGTAGGGGTGGTGGGGAGGACGGAGAGACACTTACTGGATTGATCCTTTGGGGGATAAAAATGGATGAAAATAAAGGATGATGGAATTAGAAATAAGTTGAGAGATATTAAGTGGATGGATCAGTGAGTGGATGGAAATTTTGGGTATAGTCTAGATATTTAGTAGATTAATAATAAACAATTCAAAAGGGAAAAGAGCAAGAGCTGTTTCATTTTACAGTAATTAAACATTATAGAATGAAAGTAAAAACTTCTGCAATATATATAAGCAGCAGTGATATTAAGTTTGAAAACAGCAAGATTGAATATTAAAAAACAGGTGGGGGGGGGGGTGGGAGTTTATAATATCAACTGCTAGAAAATTAAAATTAAAAGTTTTAAATTGAATATATAAAGCTATATCTAGCTTAAAATTCTAAAAGTGTAATTCTTTTATATAAAATTATTCATTCATTCATTATTCATTTATTATTCAATCATTCATTATACTTACTTTATTAGCAGCAACTACTCCTAGAGGTATCAAACCCGTAGAACAGTCGCTTCTAT
>JAQIXG010006255.1:0-10517 GCA_034700105.1 Oconnorella tubifera
CTTCGTGAATAACGCAGGATAATACTAAGAAATGACTTAGTTTCATTCCGAATTCTAGTATTTGATTTACACTTATTACTGTTGTTAATTGAAAAAAGCAAAATGGAACAACCATCAAACAAACAGGTTATAGAAATTTAATAAAAATACTGAATTTGCGACCGATTTACTATAATATTATTGTTTGTTTGTTTTTAGATATTCAAACTCAAAAATGTTTCTCATTTTCTAGTCAACGTCATCGAAGTCTCTACAGCTTTAAGTCTCTACATAAAACTTGTTTTCGCCATCATTATCGTCTTCATCTTCATCGTTATCGTTCTCCTCAGAGTCATCATTAGTTCTACAGATGATAAATGACTGATTTGACTAAAATAAAATGACTAAGTCAAAAAGATCAGAAAGTTAGATGAAACGTCACGCGATGAATGCAAACTTGAAATAAACCGAAGTTATAAGAATAAAAAAAGTTAAAAGAAGAAAATTATAGGAAGAAAGTTATAGGAAGTTCTAAGAAGCAAAAAAGTTAAAAAGCGATAAATTTTATTGTATTGTATTGTTCTGAAAAAGCACAGTTTATTACAAAAGGAAAGATATTTAGGAGTAAATCAAGAATCAAAAAATGTTACGTTTTTTTCTTGATGTCTAATTAATCCAGAGATAGAACGTCGAACTTAGAACCTACAGGTTTTTGTTTGAGTCTCCTGTTGCGTAAATATAGAGCGGAATAAAGTCCGTTTTGTACCTCGATTACGTTATTGCGGAATATTTTCCGTAGTAAAACGTTGCGTCGTTACGTATACGTACTATATGGTTACGTTTAAAAGTATCACTGAATTCAAATAAGCCCATCGCAAGATATTCATATCAAGATCTTTATTTTTACATTAAACAAAACTTTAAAATTGACCTCTAAGCTTAATCACGCTTTTCAACTTTTCAGCAATATAGACTATTTCTCCTAGAAAGAGATACAATTAGAGATAACATTTAGGTAAATCAATGCCCTATAGAAGGTCCCCTCCCTCTAACTTTATTTACTAATAAGAATAAAAATATCCTTTAATTAGAACTCGTAAATATACGATTTATTAAAACTCGTGTTGACGCCGGGATTCGAGAGAGCGATGATGGATTATTTAATCGCCTTCGGAATTAAAAAAATCATTTGTATTCATATCTGATTCTAATTTTTTTTTCCAAATTTGCTATTTCATAGTGAAATGAATAACAAGTTTAGACTTAAAGGCCTAGGGGCTCGCATCTGTGTGAACGCACAGGATCTAAAGATTTATTTCAAAACATCCAGATCAATCATTTTTCAATTTAAAGATGTCAGTGAATTATTAATCATCCCAAGGTATGATTTACTAACGGATGAACATATTTTTGCACAACTTGATGAATTTTTACCCTCGGTTCAATAACTTTCAATCAGAATCGACAACAAATGGAATTGCGTCAGAATTTTGTACTCCATTGGTTAGTATTTGTTTTTGTTTATCAATGTTTTACAGGTCCGTAGACGATTGGCTAAATATGATAGATGTTAATGATTTTGTAAAGTTTTATAAATCTGCATAAGAGAGAGCAAGAGAGAGAGAGAGAGAGAGAGCTTTCATTTAATAATATACAAGAAAAATGTTACTTAGAATTGTTAGTCAAATTTCTAATCCAACTTTTCACCCAAGTCACAATCCATTAGAAGCTAATAAAATATTAATACTTAGATCATAAATTGGACCATACATAAACAACATTACATCAAAACATTCCATACAACATTACATCGAAATATAACACAAAATTACATTAGACAATATAGCACTAAATAATAAAAACTACACAAAAAAGAAATACATCAACACATATATTCCCACCTTGTACTGGTACAGCTTCTATCCTGTTGCGAAAAATCGAAATGAGTTGTCAGAGGTTCGAGCTCATCATTTTCATCCACAGTCGCGACACCAGGCGTCGACAACTTCCACGAGGGACTACGAGCAGGGACGCAGCCCGCTGACTGAGGTTCAGGGACCGATAGACTCCTACCCAGCAGAGCCGCCGACGTCGATGCCTGCCCCTCGTCCAGTTGTATAGCCAGGGAGTAGCAGGGAGGGGACTGAGCCGGGCAGTAGTCCCCCACACAAATTGGCGATAAAGCCGAATAGATCTGGTTGGAATGGTCGTGATTTGAAACAATTATGGAATTTTCGCTCAGATCAGACTTGAGGGACCTCACCGAGGATTGCCCCTCGTCGTAGAGGTCCACGGCGCCGCCGCCGCCGCTACCGCAGTCGCTACCGAGTCGCTCGCGCCCGAGTTTATCGTACATACTACCGAACGGCACAAGACTTGCTGATCGCGAGGAACACGCCGATGCAAACTGACGCTTTCCCGCTGTTTTTAACACGGCGGCTAGATCACTAGTTGAGGGACAGTAGGACGACTCGCGGCGTCCCCGACGGTCCACGGAGGGTGGGACGGGACTGATGAGCACCGGGGCGCCTCGAGAGTGAGCCTGATAGAAGTTGGAGTCGTAAAGAGAGGAGCCGGATATGGAGCTGGATCTGCCGGAGATCGAGAGAGAGTTGGAGGTGTTGATCGAGAGGTGCTTACGGGCCGTGGCCGCGGGAGCTTGGTGGAGCTGTTCCAACACAGCGGGATCGTGTATCGGCATGGACGGATAGAGCTGGAGTGACCGGATACGTGGTGAACGAAGTGTGTGATTTTTGTGTGTCGAGAAAGTTCTGTTTTGTTTTTGGATTTGAAAAGATTAGACGAGGTAGTCTGTGTTTAGAATTTATGCGATTTCTTGATTTTATCATCTAAGTTGAGTTAGATGTGCTGATGCGTATATTGAATGTATTCGAGCTAAATACATGATGGATGTAATATAGAATTTGTTGGATATACAATACAAGCCATTGTTTTAAAGACGTTAGTATTTTATATCTCTATATACTGTGTAAATATAGTTTATATCTAGTGTCTACTTTACACTTTATAGCCAATTTCACTGTTATAGCATACTTAGATATTTAATCACAGTGAACTAAATTATAAATCAATTCATCAGATCATTGCAAAAATATTTAGTCTGTAATTCAAGGCCCAAAGTGGCACGCCAGTAACCCTAATTAACCCAAAAATTAACCCAAAAACTAAAGCAAAAAAAACAGAAATTAAACGTACGATTTACAATTTTAATTAGATTAATAATAATATAAAGTTATACTTTGAAACTTTCGAAAGTTTATCTTCCTCAAGCTTATTCACGATACTTCAGTAATTAACTTCTTTCTGTATCCCCAGTTTTGTTTATTATGTATACTTTCATTCATTTTGCTATAAAATATAGCAGAAAACTATATTACGAGAGCAATTTCTTCTAATACTAAAATGTAACATAAGCATTTATGTAACTCAATTGAATTTTTTAATTCCATTCTTTGTAATACTATAGTAATCACGCTGGTTAAAGTTTCCGCAATATTTGATCTTCATCCTGTTACTGGGTATCCCTTGACAAGCAGCGGAAATTAAGTTTCGCGAGTTTAATTTACAATTTGATCGCTGAACATTTCACTAGGATACAAAATTGTATTCTGTTGCATTCAGTTTAAAAATTCAGCGTATTATTTCAAGGTAAGAAAACCTTTTCTAAATCTTCCTATTAACTTATAATTAGTCTTAACAGATTTTTTTAATCATTTACTTAAAACGCTTTTAACTTATAGGTAGGCCTATGCGTTAATCTTTTATATATCTATTTTATTATAGCTTAATTAAACGTTTTTATTTGGTTTATATGTTTATTTTTAATAAATTCGTTTATTTCAATGAACAAATAACGATCTACTTTTTACTTTTCTAGATTCTCTACTTTAAAAAATCTTAACACTAAAGTAATAAACTTAAAGATTTAAAAATAAACCCACTTTATCCAAATCTATACCTATAGCATTCCTACTAAAACTACGACGTCATTTCAACGACATCAGAATGACGTAAAAACGCTTCTTTTCGTCATAGTCATTTGCTCTCCTGTCATTCTCCAACGCGCTTAGCGTCGTTACGTTTGCGCTTACGTACACGCAAGGCTTCCTTGCGTCAGACTTATCAAGCGAGAAGCTCCGTAAGCTTGTTTCACTGCGTGATCGCGTGTGTTCGCCGCAGCGTATAATCTCGTATGACCTGCGGCTGCATCAACGAGCTTAATCCTCGACTAAATTCCGAATGATTTTAGTAGAGATTCTTAATTAATATGAATCCTTAAAACAGTGACAAGAAATAATATTTTTTTCTTTATCAAAATGTCAGTTTAGATTAATATTGTTATTGTATAAATATGTGTAAAAAGTTATTTAAAAAGTTCACTTGCATTTCATATTTATATAGTCGTGTAGAAATTTGTTCACAAACAAATTGGGCACGAATAAAAGAACCCAAATACATGGGCCTAATAATTCATTCAATAACATAAAATAATTCTAAAATAGAGTTCAAAATTAGAATTAAGAATTTGAAAGAGTGTGCAACTAAAAAATACCGAGTCTACATGATTTATTTGCAGAAGTTCTTGGTTTGGAATTTAGGTCACACCCCTCCACCCCCCGTCTTATACCTGGTCATAGGGTTTCCTACTTAGAATGAATAGTTTTAATATTTCCTTATTTTGATCCGCATTGTAGTCTGAGTGATGATGCAAAGTATAACTGGAAACTGTCTTTAACCCAAAAAATATTAAAATATTAATTAAAATATATCAGAATCTTCGATTTTGAATTCAGTTCAATATTAAAATACACGCATTAGATTAACCAAATCAAAATAACAGCAAAAAGTTATTATATTAAAGCATTAACACACTACTAGAAATGTTATCGCTTAGACAAAATTTCGATTTTAGACCATAACTTAAAGAAACTAACAACTTGTTCACGACTGAGACAGCGCCATCATCGTCACAAAATAATCCGCGTGTTTGTCTTGCGAGTACGTTATATTTTCTTGAGGATACCACTCGTGCTAACCGTAATTGTTGATTAGAAATGCTCCAAGAATAGTGTCATGATTGCCGGATAAAATGTCGCGGGACAAAATGTCGCGGATAAAATGTAGTGGACAAAATTGTATGGGGATAAAATGTCGCTGAAAAATGTTTAAATATGGGGGTTAGAGCTAGGGGTTAGGGTTATGGGTTATGCCACGACATTTTGTCCGCGACATTTTGTCCAGCGACATTTTGTCCCCGTACCATTTTGTCCACGACATTTTGTCCGCGACATTTTGTCCGGCGCCATTTTGTCCTAGAACCGGTGTCATACACCGCGAATAGTTGTTGAACTTGTCGCAGACTTCTTTTTGAAACACTGACGGGCTTTTATTCATTTTACAAATTACAAATGTGTTCAGAAGATCTAAGAAAATAGCAACGCGTGAAGGCTAATTCAGTTTTTTTTCTGTGTAACTATTTGCAGAAACACGATAGTTACTAATAAAATTATTTCGATGCATATCCCGAAAGTGATGCTAAATTTAGACTCAAATTTTGCGGATTGTTTGCATTGTTGATTACCGAGTTCTCTTATAACGGTTGTAGTTGCAATCTTGTTCAAAATTTGTGGTAAAATTAAATTAAATTTTGAATTAAATTGAAGGCCTGATGCAATTTAATTCAAATTTGAATTTAATTGATTCAGGGATTCACTCTGATCAACAATATCCAGTAATTCAATGGCGAATTTTGACCGATGGACCATCTCAAATTTTTTTTCCTTACGATCTATATACCTCTTATTGACCCATTCAAATAAATAATTCTCTCCGATTTGGAATTGTTTCACTTTTAGTAAAGGAGAGGAAAACTTTGAGACTTATACCAAAAATTAAAAGCACAAAACCGACGCGAGAAAGTGCACCATACCCCCCCCCCCCCTTCCGCCCATTCTTAATAACCCTAATTCCTGATTTTCATTTAAAGTAAGTGCGCGCATACAGCAACAAGCATTAATGCGAAATTATATACAATATCACAGTAAACATAGAAAGTACATATATCTATATATACTTATTTATATACATAAATGATGATATAAATGTATACATTATATCAACATTTATCGCTAAAATTTAAATTGATAAAGCGTGCAGTTAAACATAAAGTTACGTCATAAAGTGAGATGACTGCATTTATCAAACGTATGACATCACGCGATGACTACGGAGTCTAGAAACATTTCGCAAAAAGTTCTTTTATCCGCGAAACGGGAAGGAAAAAGTAGAGCATAAACTTGCAATTTTGTTTTATTGCAAGCGTCACGATATCCAGAAAGTATCATTTCAAATAAAACACTTTTGCTAAAAAAAATACTTGATTTCACACGCGAGCAAGTTCAACAAAATTTCGTCTTTTAATTTTAAAGTAAACACGCTAAGTAAGAGCAAGATGCTAAACAATTACTTTTTCTCAATACTTAAAGTAAATTTTATTAACAAGAGTACGCGGAGCTGAGTGTAATTGCGAAAGTGAGTATAGTTATTAAAATAAGTATAGATATTAATCAAGAAAGATTTATAATGATGTAGAGCTTTGAATCAGTGGTGCTGTGAGATTTTTCGAAGTCCTTTGCTGCGTTAAAATATATTTTTTCATCTTTCTGAATACTTTTAAAAATAGATCAAAATAGATCAAAATTTATGGCTCGATCAATTTTGTATGTTGGAGGATAGGACGAATCAGATTTAGTCATTTTCATTTTTATAAAAATTGTATGAAGAATATTAGTAATTTTTGTGCGGAAACATTAATAAAATTTACAGACAAAACTTCTATTGAGAGTTAATCAAGTAGGCCTATACATTGTAATAAGATATTTTTCTTCTAAAATATCAAATACAAAACTTATTGCAACCAACACCTTACTGAGAAACTGAAGATACGAATAAATTTCCTTCTTATAGTAGAAAACAAATAAAATAGATAAATAGAAAATTGACCAGGAAAAAAAACACCAATTAAAACTTACGAAAATGTAAATCATATAAAAACACAATTTAAATCACTTTTAATATTCTACATTCGTGCACCCACACAAAAGTGGATATAACCAAATTTATAACCACCCCCCTCCCCCTTCCCTCCTTCCTCTTACCTATTTACCCTTTTATATATGCGCCACTAACGCAGCGGACATTACATTGCGGTAATGTTTGTCCCGCTGTTTATGTGAGATATTACACGAGAGTAATGCTATAATGAAACAAATGCCTTCTATACGTCCAAGTTTACGTCCAAGTGTTATACGTCCAAGTATACGTCCAAGTATTATACGTCCAAGTATTATACGTCCAAGTATTATACGTCCAAGTATTATACGTCCAAGTATACGTCCAAGTAAAGGCGAAATGTTTCCTCGCCTTCCTACTACATTTGTGTGGACTCGAACATAAATCTACGGTTTGCGGGAACACGTTTGCTACTTGTTCGAGACATTTGGACATGAAATGTATCGAGTTAGAATGATGATAGATTCCTTGAACGCAATATTGAAGGAAAAATCGTCCGAATTTCTATAAAAACTTTAATTATAGGTCTAGGCTACCATAATGTTATAAATTAATATTCTTAGAAATGTAAGTTATATGCACGATATACTACTCTAGAGAAAATAAAGAAAATTGTATACAAATCAACTATTTTGTTCTCTTTTATGGTAGACAACGTTTATCCAATTAACATTTTTGGATTATTTAGAGGGATAATTTCCCCCGATACCGTTTTAATAATAAGAGTGATTTACTTATAAAAAAAACAGGAAGCACTCCCCGCTCATAATAAAAACGAATGCTTTGCACTCATTTTTTTACGACCTTTTTTATTTTTTTGTGGAAAAGTAAGCCTACACGTTAATTTCATTAAACTTACTGAAAACCAATAAAAAATTATATTTAAATTTTTATTCAGAGTAAAATAATTCAGAAATACAATGTATCTATTTGATCGTTTTTTCGTGAATTAGTGTAATACTTTAAATTACATTCTAAAAGCTATTACTTCTAAATAGACAAGACTGTAGAAAACATAAGATGCAATGTTGAAGTAAAGAATGCAATAATATCCTTTTAGGATCTAGCCGTAAACAGACATTACTCTCGCTCTCTCCCCCCACCTCCCTATTACAATCGCTCTCTCCATTTCTGTCTCTCTCTGTCTCGTTCTGTCTCTTTCTTTCTCCGTGTCTCTGTCTCTGCTCTTTTTTCTCGGTCTCTCTCTGTTTCTTTCTTTCTCTGTTCTCGCTGTCTCAGTCAGTGTGTAGCGAACAAAATTGAGGAGGTTTAAGGTCTCTCTCTCTCTCCCTCTCTCTCTCTCTCTCTCTCTCTCTCTCTCTCTCCCTCTCTCCCCTCTCACTCTCTCCCTCTCTCTCGCATGTATAAGACTCTCCATTCGGTGGTACTAATACCCCATGCACACACGGTCACGTCTGACAGCCTCATAAAAGCTCTTTCCTCCACGCTAGCATGCCGGTGTTGATTTAACATCAGGACGTCCGCTTGATTCCTGCAGTTGCATGCCTCGTGTTTGTTCGTCATCTTTCCAATTTCGCGACCGATCGTCAATTCACGTCCGGAGCTTTAACCTATACTCAGAGTGGTCGTTTACTGCGAGACGAGAGTCAAGCCAGACTACAAATCTAGATCGAAATGCAGAGGGGAAATTAAGAAGGGATGAACATTAGACATGAAATTCATCCCGAAAATTAATCCCACCGTCTATCTTTTGATAATTGTCTAGTTTTTTTGGTATTTGGCACCAGTAAAAGTCAAATAAATTAATAGAAATTATTTATGAAACCTGCTATATTGATAAAAGTGCGATAGTGCTAAAAATTGATAGATTGAAATATGCTGTATAATGCACAGCCTGCCGAGGAATGGTTTTAGTTTTAAATCAGTCGATAAAATTCTAGATTTGATGGTTATGAACGATAAAACCAGATATGTAGATATATGAAAATATTAGTTTGGCGATATCGCATTAAGTGTGGAAATGTTTATTGATATCCGATTTGATTTTAAAATAAGGATACATTGCACTAAAGGATAGGCTTATATAGATATATATTTGGCCTATAAAGTTATTTGACAAATATGTCTGTTCAATGTATGATATAGTTTATACAGATGATTTTTTCTTCGTGATAATAACAAGAATATAATTAATGATTATATTTCAAAAGAAATTCTAGTCAAAATAAAATGTTTGAAACCATCGTGATCTGTGATTTTTGATTATAAAAACTGCGTACCCTTAAATAACCAACTTACAAAATCAATCCTATTTTTATTTAAATCTAAAAACTATATATCCTAAAACTATGATCTCTATATTTTCATTCTGGTGATGCTACGTTATTGTGGACTGTTTTATCACGGATTGTATCTTTTTCTCGACGTTTTGCTGCGGGTAATTATTGCCAGAGTTAAAACTGAGTCCTTTTGCTATAATAATACATATCACTCTCCGGTATCTAAGCCTCTATCGAGACCGCAGTAAATTTATAGCCGGGCAATTCTAGAGCTATTATGATTAGCCTCAGTCCAGTAGAGCAATAACCATAAAAAAAGTTACGCCAAACATCTCGATTACAGTTACAACGAGTTAGCACATTGCTAAAGGGCGCAGCAATGTAAATCAATACTCATCATATTTTTAGCCAATCGTTCGTTTTTAATTGCAGTGAGACGGACTAAGTGAGACTACGTTTAGAAGAAAAAGAATTTACTTTATTTTGAATTATAGCTAATATAAAACAACTGTTTGACAACACAAAGTTTAACTACGGATATTTGGTCTAATACCTAATTCATTTACTGCGACATATCGTCTATTGGTCTATTATTACTAGGGTTAAAATTTAATTAAATAGATGTCGTTATATATAGTAGATAGAATATCGCCGTAGATCAAATATCGCAGGGCAAATGTTTGTAGACGAAAAGTCCGTCTCTTAACTTTCGCGTAACTTCAGTCAACGCTTTAAGATACAACACTGAATTGACACCCCCCCCCCCGCCACAAAAAAAGACTCCCCCATCTTTCGATCGGTGCGCCACTGGCTTAAAGAAACAGAAACCGCACTTTAAGAACTGTACTGAAAGATTGCTTTATAGCCATGAAAGCCATAAAGCACGCATCAATCATATGTGGTCACCGCACGACGCAAACATATCACAGCTTGCTGAAGAAAACAAACGCGTAATGGCGATAATAAACATCATTTAAAGTAGGCCTCGCACTTCTTAAAGATGAGATCAAAAAGTCAACAGTATTATTGTGATGAAGAATAATTGATCTAATTTAAGGTGTGATGAAGCATCGATGTAGTTAATAATTGACTATGAGAATTGTTAGTAATTAACTGTTTAACCAATTATTATGCTTATTTATATTTAGCAGCCAATTATTTAAGGCATATCTATATCTAGACAGTCATGTGACTATCTGGCCTTGA
>JAQIXG010006256.1:0-10517 GCA_034700105.1 Oconnorella tubifera
ATATAGGCCTATACCAACGCTGCGCTCCGGCAGTTTAAAATATTCATGTTATCGGTTAAATTAATTAAATATGTTATGAATTTAGTGTAATTCCTATTGTAGGCTACTTATAATTACATATATGTTCCTGTAATTATTAATTATGCACTTTGAATATTGTATTATGTGTGAGACTTATAGTTGTCTAGTGCACACAATTAAGCATAGCTAAATATTTTATACAAGTAAGTATACTTGAGATTTTTATTACTCTAGAAAGATATTAATACTGAACTTTATCTTTCAATCTTTTCCTGTTAAAATAAGCAGCAATTACATATTTTTTTGTTATGATAGAAAACAAAAAATCTCAGGATTTTAAATAGGTCAGTGTGTCAGAAAAGTATTTATTTGGTAGATATGAGCTCTAGTTATCTTCTTAAAATGTTATCTGATTTTGAGGGGGCAATCTGTTCGTCCGTTCTCTGATCGTCTGATCCCCCGCCCCCCCTTAACATAAATTTATGGAATCCTTATTCAATATTTATTACAGAAACAACATTCATATTTAATTAACAGAATTATATAGAAAAATACCTGTTGATATATGTCTTTTGCTTCTCAATATATATTCTGTATCTGTATGTATACTTTGTATTTATTACAGTTTAATATAAATGTAATAATATGGACAGTACAAAGTGATGATTGAATATATTCATCACGAGTAAAAACCACGTTATCTTTGTGATATCCAATCAGCGATTAGCAATTAACATCCAATCACTGATTGCTATTGAAGGCAAACCCATGGTGAGGGGGAGGGGGGAACATTATACTTTTAAATCAACGACATATACCGTAAACCTTTAAGCTCTGATTCGCTGCGCTTAAAGTGAATTTTAAATATTAAGTTAAATCACGCAAAGATTTCTTAGTAATATCGCAGGGAAATTTCCTGCGTGATGGGAGAATTTTTTCGCAGCGATAAAAAACGAAAATTATATTGCGTTGTTTGAATTAGGCCCCTAACTGCAGAATGGCTATGTACGAGAATTTAGAAGAATTGACCAATCGTAAGCGAGTTTTGCGTTTCCACCCACTAGCTTATTTATATGACCTCTATAACGCCGGGTATTCTCGGAAATAGTTGTTGTTTTGGTTAGTGCAAGTCATGCGACTCTTATTTTAATTTGTAATGTATAAATGTTAGTACTTACATCATGTTTTTGATTTTATTGCATATAGACTTGCATTAGAAGGCTGTTGATGGTAATCAAACACCAGCAGTATATAATTTCCTCCATGTTGTCTAATAATGGTTACATAATATAAAATAAACTGAATAGGAATTAATTATAGGGTCAACATATCAAGTCGTGTGCATGGGCCTATATCGTTATTTTTTAGTGTATATAAAATGTATTTATTAAATAAATGTACATTTCTATAATAGACTACCATCAAGATTCTAAATACACTGTAGACATCAATTGACATATAGACATTCATATAGATTATAACCTTAAAGATTATATATTCATAAATCTATTTAACACTAGTGTGATATAAGCTTCTTGGCGATTTCATCATCATATAAGTTTCCATTTTTTCTATCTTATTCAGTAAACGTCAATTCAGTAAACGGCAATTTAGCAATTGTGAGACACTTACTAATTAGCTGCCTAGTACACCGACTTCAAGGTCAAATATTTATCACGACAAAAACTTAGATAGGTGATAATATAATTAAAGCAAAGATTACTAATTCCCAGAATTGTATACTCAACTTAGCACTTGCATTCCTGTAATAATTTTATGTTATTATTATCCGTGATATTTGTGGCCTCTTACTGAAAGAAAAATCCTGATAAAATTAGTAGGCCTTTTCGTTAGTCGAAACATGATATCATCTTTAAGCTTATATATCTGCAGTCGGAATGAAATTCTTCTTTCTCTTACTCATTTTTGTTATTTTTAACTATTTATTTGTTATGCCTAATACTTATTTTTTTACTAATTTTCAGGCTTATGCTTTTCATACACATTTTATATTCTTCTTAAGACTGGTTAACATTATGATTACTGATAATATTAATACTGAATTTTAAATCATTGAATTTCATATGTAATTCATATATATAAAATTTGTAAGTTCTATTTGTGAGGGTTTCAACTTATTTATTTATTTATTATGATTTTGAATAAAATTATCAATTGCCATAATTACTTTGAAAATTAAGAAATTAAAATCTATTACGTATTACTTTGAAGTTTAACTTTTAGTGACTCTGGCTATTTTGACAAAACAAGCATTGCTTGCGGTAAAATCAATACATTGTTGTATAAAATGTACAGAAAACATTAACGATTTATGCAAGCTTATTTCTGTATTATGCAAGCTTATTTCTTATTTCTGTAATCGATTCACAATATATCCAGTAATTAGCTACAGATTATATAAGACTCAAGCAATAAAATAAATCGACTTTGACAAAAATATTAACAGTTCATATTGTAAATTAAGTAAACCCAAAGTTACTGTAAAGCGTTTATGTTTATGAATCCCATCGTTAAATATAAACAAATACACAACAAGTAACGTATTATACAATGACAAGTAACAATCCTTCCTATATATCATGATTATTTATCATATTAATACTAATATAAATACTTGGTGTATTATACCTAGATTAGTACGTTATATTCATATTCATGAATTTAAACAGATGCAATTAAGTCATAGAATATTTGCATAGTTTATATATTTGCATAATCTGGTGTTGTGTCTACAAACATAATCGTAATCTCATCCTTCCTTTTCTAATATAAAAATATAATTTATTTATAATATAAAAATATATATATATTTTCTAGTATAAAATTTTCTATATTAAATGGTGTTAATTATAATGATACCTTGAAGTATTTAATGTGGACTGATCAGTGTTATTTTCGTTGACGAAAACTAAATCTAAGACTAGAAAGAATTGGCCTCGTCGACGAAAACTAAAACTAAGACTAGAAAGAATTGTGAGACTAAAATAAGACTAAAACTAAAAAGAATTAAAACGGTTTTTTGCTTCAAGACTAAAAAAGACTAAAAATGACTAAGACTAAAAAGATTTTTGATGAGAGGAGATAAAAACTAAAACTAAAAAGATTTTGAGGACTAAAATAACACTTGTACTCATAAGGCAGGATGCCTGATAGATAAACCAGGCACGCTCAATACTTGATAACGAATATTTTTTACTGATAGACAGCATCTAAACCTTTTTATTGCATGTGATTGTACTGTGTTTTATATATATATATATATATATAAATGAAGCAAGATGGTATAAATTCTGGCACAAGAAAAAGTCTATAGGAACTCATATTATTTACAATATATAAGCAATATATAATCTCTTTTTTGCGCTGCTGAATCATTTTGTATTTATAAAATTACACAAGTTACACAACGTGTTGGTATACAACACGTATAAGCAAGACAAAACTCCATATCTTTGACTAACCTAAAATAGTTTCCTTTATTAACTGACAGTAATAATGTATATTGAATGGTGATTACAATAACAATTATGCCACATAAATTTTGATGAAATTGAATACTTACATAGAAATAATTAAAATAAAAACATATAATCCTAATGCTGGCATTAAGAACAAGCTCTCTCTTGCCATAGGCGTCTTATATATATTGCTAATTATTTGATTAAATTGATTGATATTATTAACTAAATATAATATCCAGATTTTCACAAGATCATCATATAAGATAATATCTACTTGCTGAATATTAAGTTGAAATTTTAAATCTCGCGAACTACATATTCAAAATCTCTAAATTTCTTCCATACAAAAATCATTTACAAAACCAATGGGATGTTTATTCTTAAACGAAACTGTTCAGAGTTAGTCTCCAATAGTAGTACTAGACATTAGGATGGTGTTGCGTTTCGTGCATCATATCCACTTGTTGCTAAATCTCTATACTCTATGCATTCAAAAAGTGATTTCAATGTTGTTGAAGATATATTTTTGTTTCTTGAAACTCTTCTTTGTGAATCCAATTGTGAATTTGGTTGACCTTCAGCGATTGTTTCTAAAAGGGGGTTATTGCCAGGAGCAACTTCTTCATTGTCATTATAATTTTCTGCTTGGGGCGCAATATTTCTATCATCTTCTGGTGGTATACCTACTTCTTCCACTGGCAGCCTTTCTGCAGGAGATCGAGCACACTTTGAAATAAGATATGTGTAGTACTGATTGAATTTACCGATAATTGATTTTCTATAACGATTTAAACATATGCCTATTGCTAAAAAGAGGAAAATTGTGAGGAGGACAGCAATTGTGAGCAGGACAGTTATGTAGTGTGAACTGAAGTCTTCTTGGCCGCTGATTTCAGAAGAGTTGATAATGGCTGCAGTTGTCATTGCTAGATATGCTGTAATGAAATCATTCAACAGAAATATTTACTACAAAACCACACCAAAATTAATCGAACTTGAAAAAAAAAATAATAACATTAGTTCAATATTGTTAGTATCTAGTTGAAAAATGTTTTTGTGTAAATGCGTGCTGTACTGGATGTCTATTCATGAAATATTAATATGCAATATCAATATTTTAGCATTCAAATATGAACAAAACTGTTTGCACTATTTACTTAAATCATTCATTCTAAATAATTAGAATAATAATGAATACATTATTTGCTAATTTGGTTTGATGATGTGTGCAATAAATAAAAAAATTAATCAAACTGCATAATAATAACTGGATTACAAGGCTGCTTGCTTTAATACCTGAACATTTATCTTCGCATCGGCTGCCAAAATCTCCAGGCGATTCCTCTACACATATGTTCTCACATTTCTCACACATGTTGCGAACTGATGACCAAAACTTATTCCACGGGCATCTAATAAGAGCTGCCTGGGTGTGAACCAGTTGCACTAGCCATAAGAGAAATGTCATTTTCCAGTCCATCCAATCACCCATCTGACAAAGTAACCATTTATTTTCAAATTTTACTGCAGCTTTACTGCTGATTTATGATTGTTAAGAATTAACGATATAATTTTGGACAACAATATTATAAATAACAATATTATACGATAACAATATTACATAAGTCTTGTACAAATTTTCAAACAAATCTAATTACTGAATTATCACTCATCAGATTCAACCTCGCCGATTTAGTACTTTAAACTTCTCCAGTGAACTGTAGTGTTTTGTATTAAGTAGGATTCTAACTGCTGCGAGCTCGTCTAGGCTATAGGCCAATATTAAACGCCTCGAGCGAGGGCCAGGTGGCATTTTGCTTTCGAAGAGGTAATTGATTTTTTGTAGGCATTATCATTTGGCTTCTAAAAAATATTCATTTATGTTGAATAGATAAAGTCGATCAATAACAATATTGAATTATTACATTATAATAATATTACATTTACTAGATTTTGATTTTCATATTAAGAACAATGACTAAATATAAAAAACGTAGGTCAGTGACACTCTCATATTACCACAAGCCTGTCAGTGGCGCACCATTGAAAATACAAGAACCTTTAAAATTTATGATTTGTTAACACATTCATTCTATAGCTTCTAAATATCACACTTTTATGTTTTTTAAGTTTGTTATCGAAATTTAGGCTAAATATTAAAAAGTGGTAAGTTGGGGACTAATCATTATCTCTTCCACCCAAAATGTTTGAGCAGATTTCGTCACCGTCTGTTTTGGCAAGTTGAGCCAGGTGCTACTAAGATAACTGCTTATATATTTATAAGTATAGCCTATTTTTCTAGTAGAAGCAATTGCTCTCTTTGATTTTTTGTATCTAATATTCGCTTGAGCTCGGATCCACCGTGCCCTATAACACACAGAGAGCAAAGTAATCGATAAAGTTTAAAACGAGCACGAGTATGATTCTTTGTGGGATTCAAGATTGAAAGATTGCGTGTACAAATCCAGTCGGGGTCATTTTTCTTTGTAAATAATTGCTTTTGCAAGTTTATAAGGACTAGATATCTTGTTTAGATGGATTTTAAATCAAGTAGCGTATAATATAACCCAACATTAAGAATATTACGGCACGTTTTATTCAATTTTATTTATATTTTGTTTACACTCTCTACTGGAAACAACTGTAATAGTATAGTAATTAAATACCATGCAGTTAACCAATCACCGATAATCTTTTTGCTTATTGTGATAAAATAGCTAAATTATTAACTAAAATTCTTTCTGTACAAAAATATCAAGTTCCTCTAACACCAGATGGTTACTAAATACTTTTAAACTAAGAATCAGAAAGATGCAAAAATTGTCATTGGTAAGAAATATGAGCATCAGTCAAGCAGATATTTCAGCTAGGCCTATATTATTGCATATATATTACTTTTCGCATTGTTTTTCAATCGTTTTTAAGTTCTTTGATTGACTTTTCAATAACATATTTACACTCCCTCTTTTCATCTTGTTTAAACAACAAGGTACGCCCTATTTGAAATAGGTTGATAGGGTGGGGGCCCATCTCGTGTCGACGGAACGCCTCAGTGACTGGGGGTTGGTCCTAAGTCTCGGTAACTGCCATTCTGGGCCGTAGCAAGTATTGGATAGGCTGCAATTAGAAAAAAATATCCAGAACATAAGAAATGAAATTTTCATACTATATTAAGCGTTTCAGAAATATGAATACATAAATATGGTAAATGATATTATGGTATATGATTTAATAACAAAAAATATTCAGTGGCTTAATGACAGCACATGAATGTAAATTAAATAATAAAACAATACTTGAAATGTTACTTGTTAAAAGGTCAAGAGTTTATCTTCCAAGATATTCGTTGTAATTGATGCATAATATTCTAGTATAAGTATTAGTTAGATTGATTCACGAGTTAACTCGTGAATCAATCTAACTAATAATATTTATTATTAAATGATGTTAATAAGGAAATAAAAAACATACGAAGACAACATTTGAAATTCTTGCAGCAGTTCTTACGATAACAAGTGGTCGAACCTACTAAACAATTATACAAAAGATCATGTGTTTTACTTAATTCTATTTGCAGTTGAGCACATAGCGTAGCAGTCTCCAGTATGCATATAATAGGCTTGAGTTTTACCAGCTGGTAAATTGAAATAATTATGTAACAAACCTATGGATGAAGTTTTTATCAACTCTAATGGTCAAACATATTTGATTTTTCTCACTGTAAGATTGAATTCTATTATATTAACAAAATTCAACACAAATTAAATTATATATGCAAAAATTTAACAGTTTAGTTTATTTCGCTGTCAACAATAAAATAACAAAAATGTAATTTAATTCTATGCAATATTTGAACGATTCAATGATATTAATAATATTGTATAATCTGCAGTTTCAATATTAATTAATTTATTGTGCAGCCTATGTGCTGACTAGAATGTAACATCTAAACTTAGAGATTAAACAATTAGAGTTAGAACTTTTTAGTTGTGAAATTAGCAATTTCTGGAAAACAACTCGTTTCTTACGTTTCTTACTCTTACCAGTATTATAGTTTTACTGTTGTTAGAAAATCTTCATATTAATACCTGGACACTTTTTATATCTTAGCCAAATGATAAGCCCTGTTATACCGACTGTTATAATTAGTAAACAGGCTGTGATGACGATAGCAATAATCAGGTGACTGTCTGTCCAATGTTCTCGATGAGTCTCTGTTGTGGTTGTTTTTATTTCAACTAGCAGAAAAAATGACCAAATAAAAGGAATACAAGAATAATTAAAAATGATTATATCTCACTATATAAAAGTTGATAAATAACCTTACAATCTGCAGTTATAATACTACAATCTGTAATTCTCTACACATACAATAAAGTAAAATATATGTATGTACAGTGTATATACCATTAAAGTATACAGTCATTCAATGCATTTGATTACATTAAATGATATTAACTTATTTAACGTAATGTACGTCTATTTAATAATATAATTTGATTATACAATGAATGGATACTAAATCTAGTAATAAATTTTGTTCTTGTAGATAAATTGTATTATAACAAACTTGCTGGTTCATCAGTATCCTGTTAAGTTTAAATGACTAAACAACTCATTTCAATACATATCTTTTCAAATCAATGTTATGCTTTGCAATAATTATTAGATGTCTATTTATTGTCAGTAAGCCAATCCATACACGAATAATTCAAATTCTACATCTTCTTCCCAATAACATACCAGTGCAAGTTGGAAATTTTTTGCAGGCCGCTTCATTCCCTCGCCAAGGATGACAGATATCCTCACACGGTTCGCAGATCTTCGTTCCCATGTCGGGGAAAGTTCCCTGGGGACATTTGGAAAGATCTGGGATAGTGTATTTGACGAGCCTTTCTTTTAAGAGATGTGCTCCCGCGGAATGAACTTGAGGTATAAGGATGACGATCAGCAAAGTGAGTAGAAGCATTTTGACAATATAAAGCTGAAATTAAATTTAACCTTTAACTGCAGTGTGAATAAAGTCATAAAAGATTATTTAAATGTTAGCTTAATAGGATTTGCTTTGATCGAGATCTTAAGCAGTGAACATTCGTTTAACGTTTATAGAACACCAAGTTATATGAAGTAAATATTCTTTATAGACAGAGATTAAGTAAATAGTAGTACTAATAGTGGTCAAGTGTGTCATTAATACATCATTAATGAATCTGTGGCATATTACTGAATGCTTATTATTTTCAGTTATTGCATTGCTTGTTTGTTTATAATTTTTAATCAGTTAATTATATAATAAACTATAAATGCAAATAGTTGTCTATTAATTATTCTTGTCAATAATTTGTTTATTATCGACTGATTATCTATATATTGATCATAAATTGTATGAACATCAATTTAAATATCAATATTTATCGCATTAAAAATTGTTTGCAATTATTGTCGTCTAAAATTATACTTATTTTATAATAATTTGCTTAATTTAAACGAATAACAGTTTCAATAAACGAATAACAGTTTCAATTAATTCCAGTGTTAATTAATTAAAATAAAGTTATAAATGTAAGCCTACACTTAACGAAACCTACCTTTAACTATTTAGATCTCGTATATATTGTCAAATTATAAATTATTCATTATTTTGAAATAATCATCCGCGACCAGTAAGCCTAATAATCATTGAAGATGCTCGTTCGTTGTAAACATTCATTAAATATTTCAACCAGTATTAATATCAAGGCACATAGGTACTGATCAGTCTACGTTGTTTTACAATGTAGTTAACTAAAACACTATTAGAATCTGACAGATATCAGTTATTATGTAAGCCAGAATAAGTCTATACCCAGTGTGGAAATTCTGATTGTTTCTGTCTGGGGTAAATTTTACAATAGAGAAAACTTATTTATATATTTTTGCCAAAAAATACATAGTGAAATTTATTTATATTTATAGACTATGCTATCAATTAGATAGATATATATTTGTAACTGCGAATCGTCGTGTCTGGTAAAAAACAATAAATATCTCTAGAGGTCGGTAAACCGCTGACATCATTGTTGGGGGGCGGCAAAAAATAGAATATTAATAAAAAACGTATATCTATTTTTTAAATTTAAAATATTTTTACTTTCTTCTAAAAAAGTAGTTGATGATCAGAATCATTTACGATTGTTTTTCATGGAAGGGGGTGGGGGGTGGTGTGTACTACTTCTTCCCTTTTTTATATCACTGAAAGCAATTCTTTCGTCTTGATTTTTGGCCTGCAGTATTTTCTCGGCATCGGCATCTCGGAATCGACACTGATAAACTGCTCGTTACTATAAAAATTAAGTTCAACAAAGTTATATTTTGGCATTTTTTGCTAGATCTATAAATGAGGCCTGCATTTAAATTACAGGTAGGTTTTTAATTGGCTAGGTATCTATTCAAAATTAAATAAAAAATATAATTGAAACAATTTATATGACGTATCTATAAAATAATATATAATATCTATTTGTAATTAAACACAGAACAATCAGATGAATCATTATTGTACACAATTGTGCGCAGTTCTAAACATCGAATGAAAATGAATCGAATATATCAGATTCTGTAAATAGATTTTGTAAGCATTTATAATATTATATTCTTCTAGCACTTGAGTCCCTATAGTTATCCCTAACCTATATAAATATTAACATGATACCAGTATTAAAGAGCCTACTCGCGCCATATTTGTAGTAAATTGAGTGTGACTTTAATTAAGCTTGTATCATCATTGCATTTACTCAACTCTTGCATCTCTTGATGCAACTCTTGATAACGATTGATTTGTGATTTAACTCTGATAGCACTTGACAGCTTTTTTTGTCAAATTTAGAAAGATAATATTTACTAATCGATTTAAGTTGGGTAAAGATTAGATTGTGTGGTGCCGGGATCTTAAGCACACACAAAAAAATAATCCGAATGGACAGAGGATCTTAGCTTTGAAGTCTAGGTGTGAAAGTCGTGCATTAAGTCTGTCAA
>JAQIXG010006257.1:0-10515 GCA_034700105.1 Oconnorella tubifera
CTGTATAGAGGTTTATTGTTATGAAAGATTGTTTAATTTAAAAACGACCATAGCACAAAATAATGCTATCAGTTATTTGTAACTTTTTTTATAAATATATCAACAAAAACTTTTATTGATACCAGTTTTTTCAATATCTACTTCAAAAATTAGACTTAAAATAGAGTTAGGCTTATAACAGAATAGGCTACACATAAAATCCAGTTTTATAGTTTGTAAAGTTTTTTCCTGTGAAATGGCACTATTTGGATTTTAAATAGATAATTTACTGTTTCGTATAAAACAAACTGTATCCATTAATAAAATACTATCAAAATAAGAACACTAAGTCTTTATCAGCTGTATTTATTATCAGTCTAAAAATCGTATCAAAATATTCAAAATAATCTCAAATGTACCGAGCAATTACTACGCCTATTTGCAAAATTACAGTAGAAACAAGTATATATTACAATAAATTATTCATCGTCATATCTTTTTATTAACAATAAAAAATGTCCGACAGAACCAAACCTAATTACAAAATAAGTTTCAATATAAAATAATCAAATATGGCATAGCACAAAATTATGCAAAAATTCACAGCAATCATTAATTCTTATCCTATAAATACGATTATTCTTTGATTATAAATAATATAAATTTGTATATAACCTTAATACACCCAGGTTTTACTTTTTCAATCAAGGGGGATGCAAAGTGATAATTAAAGGGGTCAATTTACCCTGTACACACTCCAATGTTTCCCCTACATGTGTCAACAGCAATGGTTACTGCAGAATAATTAATCATTGTTCTAGAGCAACAATTATTTCGCAGGTGTTCCAGTACAGGCTAGTCACCTGCTAGATTATTGAAACTAGTCTTTATAAGATGAAGCCTGCAACGTTTTGCAGCAGCAACTACACAAACAGCAGCTGATACTTTGCTCTCCGGTGTGTTTCACTGATTCGGACAAGACTTGTCGTTCTCTTGCAAAGCGTCACTTGTCGTGAAAATAAAACTGTGAATAACACGGACGACAAATATCGGTATGTATTCTAAACTAGTTAAAACGTAAGGTACATTAGTAGAATTGCGCTGTAAGGAGCTTTGAAAAGTTGGCATTCAACCTACTTTGTCGAAAGCGATTATTTCTTTGTACTATTAAGCAGTCACTTCTTCTGTTTTAAAAATTAAACTCGAGTTGATTTTATGTCACAAAGAGTTGTATTTGATTTGTTTACGAGTCAATCGTGTATTTACTTGATGCACCTTTGTAATAAAACGCTTAAAATAATCTGGTATAACTTACTTCTGATATATCGTTAATATAATACTGTAATCCTGACGATAATGTAAACTTAAATTTGTAATTAACTTGTGTATTTGGTATTTAATCGATCGATAGAGAATTTTTTGCTTAAAGGATCAATTGTCATGCAAAATTTAATGGATAAATTTAAAAATTGACAACTTTCTGGTCGTTAAAATTTTCAAATGAGTGAAAAATGTTTTTAAGTCTTTTAATCTCGTTAAAAAGATCAAAATAGACTTAAATAGATTGAATAAAACAACATTTTAATGTAAACTTAATATCAAATAAATTTTTATCAAATGTACTTGAAATTTTTTATTCTGCAATTGGTAAAAGGGGGCGAAACAGTAAATCCAAGATATTTAGATGAGCATATATAGAGACAGCAAGGTTTTAGGAGCCGTTTTGTATATATTCGATGATGGGGCCTTTTAATTTCAAGCGAAAAATTGAACCACAGAACCCTTGTTTAAAAATATGTTATACAACTAGAACCCACAGAAATCAAAGTAATTTTTTTTATTCCGTTTTGTTAGGGCTCCCCTGACCTTGGGATCCTTGTGCATTGCACAACCCGCACAATACATTGTCCAGAGACATTATTAATTCTCACATATAATTCATTATCTGTATTCATAATTATTTAGATTATATAATGAACAAGGTTGAATGTAGTCATTTGAATGAGTTGCAAATTCATGGCCTTTAATTTGAAATCAGAATCTCGATACTTTATCTCGAAGCTGCTGAGTGAACACTTGTATTCAGCTGCAGCAGAAGTAATCCGCCTTGGGTAGCCAGGGGTCTATCACATAGCCAGCTGGCGCTGTCTCTTTCTATCTGTCTGTCTGTCTCTTTCTGTACTCTTCACTGTCCAATCTGTACAGTCAATAATAACTGTCGAATTCGTGCTGCGTTATCTAGTGTGTCGCAAACAGGTAGCAAGCAGCTCCTCTAAAAATAAGCACGAGCTAGATTTGGACGTTACTTATTAGCATTGTTGGGAGATAAAATATATCATAGTATAGTCTTACGTTTACCCACTCTGGTTGTATTAAGCTTTCAGTTATATGGTTATATAGATATATTGTATGTCCCTAATTAATAGAACACGTATATTGAATATAGAATAAGCTTAAAAAAGAAAAAAAGAAGCTTTAAAATTTTAAAATTTAAAAAAGAAGCTTTAAACGAGAAGCTTTAAAATTGTCAGTTTGTTAACGGTTATTGCAGTAAGTAAGATTGTGTGTATTATTATTTCATTGAAGATTATGCCAAAATAGAAATAAAGGCTGTAGTACTGCATCTGCTCTATTTTAATGTTTGTTTTATTTTCAATAAATATTTTGTTTTAAGTTAATTTATTTTTTAATACTGTATAGCCTACTTGCAATATCTTATAAAATGTTGATTTATATAAACCATAATCTTATCTTGTCATTTCTTATTACTATATAACATTGTGATATTAATATAAAAAGACATAGACATATATTAAAAGATAAAGTTTCATTTGATTAAGTTACTTTGATTTGTTTCAGGTTTTTGTTGCGAAAGATTTAATTGTAATCATTTCGAACTTCAAGAGAAAACTTTCATAATTTCTTCAAATTAACGTAATTATTCAAGTAGATACATTATTAAATATAAAGTTTAATCACAGTTTTAATAAAGTTTAATCAGCCTTAATAATCTTGGGCATTAGAACTTACAACAATACAAAGAAAATGGATTCACCAAATTCTGTGCCTCAATCGAATATTACAAACGAACATTTAGAAATATCACCACAAGAAAAACAATCTGTACAAAATGTAGAAACATCAAAAGAAGCAATCGCTGAAAATCTTAATGAACTGAATAATATAGCTGATGCGAATGAGGGCATTGATCAAGTTAAAATAGTTACAGGTGAAAAATTAGACACAATAAAGGAGCAGATCCAGCCTAGTCCTATCATTAATTCAGAAATGAATCTCATTTCACCAATGTCTCTGCTTTATAAACAACTTTTACCCGAGAATTTCATTCAATCAGCACTCATCATTGAAAATAAAGAGACCGAGAATGTTTTAGGGTTAGAGCAACGGGATGCTACTGAGGAGATGAGACACTTGGGTAGGGTGAAGCAGTCGGGAGTAGGCGGGGGGAGCAGAAAGCGAAGGCGCCCTCCAACAAATAATGTAATATTTTTTTATTCATATTTATGTAATTTTGTTGGATAAATCGATTAATTAAATCACGCATTGACCAGGTGTTTCATCCACTGTGGTTTCATCAGATAAGACATTGAGCTGTTTGCATATTTATTTGATTTGATTGCTAGAGAATCATCTTTTTGTTTTAATAAATTTTAATATTTTGAAATTAAACAGAGTTTATTTTGACTCGCTTACTTGAAGTTGATAGAAGACTACTTTTAAAACTAAAAGATGTAATTATTTAGTGTATTGTTTAAATTACCGTTTGTGAACAGTGCCGAAAAGTAATTGTCGAATTATAAGAACTTACTAAAGGGCGCAGAAGGTCCGTTAATTATTGCTGCCTGAAATCGAACCAAGGACTTTTGATCCCGAGTCCAACCTACTAATCGCTCTACTTTAAAAGTTTGAATATTTTTGGGCTGTATTTACTTAAACAATTGATAACAGGAAGATCAGAAATTTAAAACAAGTCAACAACTCACGACTGAGTCATCACTCAGAGAAGATGATGACGTTGAAGAAAATGATGACGATGATGATAAATTATTACTTCAACAATACGATCCTGAGCGTTTGAAAGCTTTTAATGTAAGATTTTAACTTTTTTAAATATTAACTTTCGTAAGATTTTAACTGTTGCGTACAATATTAATTAATAAATTGACACATTTAATCATTTATTCTTGACAGACGCAAGCATATACAAAAAATGACATGTTAAATATAAATTGTATTAGTGAAGCAGCAAATGTTAAAGGTTTTGAAAAAATCTTTAAAACCTTATTATTACTAATATTATCAACCGCAATAAAAAAAATTCAAATATTTTGCTTTTTAATAAATATGCAGATCTTTTATTGACAATATACAAAATACAATGTATACACAATTAAAGTTATATTAAGCAAGTAGTAAACAAATAATATTTACAAGGGATATTGCATTCAAATAAAATCTGATATACGTCTAATGTACAATGTTTAAATGAAAACGGCTGCAGATGTTGCATTAAACTTTGCTATTGTCACCGTATTGAGAGTGTTTCGATCGTAAAAATTTCTCCATTTTTTCCCCCTTAAAAAAATTAAGTTTAATTTGAATAAGTTACTTTAACTTGTTTTAGGGTTTTGTTCAAACAATGCGAACGATTGAATAGCAATAGCAATTATTTCATTCGTCTGTCTTTTTGTTTAGATGTTTGTCCTTTCGTTTGTGTGTTTCGTTAGATGTTTGTTGATCCATTTGTCTGTTTCTTTATATGTTTATCCGTCAGTCTGTCTGTTTCTTTAGATGTTTATTTATCTGTATCTTTACATGTTTACCTATCTGTTTCTTTAGATGTTTGTTCGTCTGTTTGTGGATGAGAATCTCGACAGAGTTGCTCCTATATCGAAACAGCCCAAGGAGAAGATCCAGGCGATCCTTGAGGCGTGTGACAGACAGTTCCCAGAGTTTCACCAAAGATCTCGCAAACGCATTCGAACTTATCTCAAATCTTGTCGACGCATGCGCAGATCAAAGGGGCCGACCCTCGATGGAAAACAAGTCAGATTTTTACTTCTTGTTATATTTAGTTTAATTGACTCAAATTTATTCAAATGTAATCGGTTTATGGAAAAAATATACTAAATAAAGACATTGATCATGAAATAATGAAATAATTTTTAATATTTTAAACTGTTTTATGGCTGTAAAAGACTGATCAATCAGCCTCACTAAGGTAACCAGACCACGCTGGCGAAGCATAAGTTAGCTTGATCACAATTAAGGCATTGAAGAACTGATCCATGCGGTGGACATCGAGACCATGGCGCTTTAATACATTGAGGGCGTAAAGTCGACTCTTACAGTCAGTAATTGTCTGTTGGATATGAGGGGTTACTGATAAAGTACCAGTGAGACTAACCCTTAAAATTTGAATCTGGATACTATCAAGATAAGTTGTCCATGCACTGTTATATCAGCTGGAGAGAGATTATATCTAGGCTTATGAAATATAATCTCTTGGCATTTGTTGCGATTGAGTGGAATATTAGTTTTCTTGCCCCAATCGCAGATAGATATACAAATTTTCTATCTATTGTAATTTCATCATCAGAAGGAACTAGTAGGTATGTATCATCGGCATATGCCGGCATGTAGTTGAGAGCAGAGACAGGTTGAAAATCACGTTCATTCAGAAAAAAAATACAGCAGTGCGGAGCCTTGGACTATTAAGAAAAGATATATGATCTTGGATGATGGATCCGTTATCCTACAAATTTTGCAGTGAAGGTGTCTTATTAACTTTTCTTTTCGATTTTTATTCATTTATTTCTTTTTAAACATCATTTAAAATAGGCTGACTTATAAAAGATATTTTGAACAATGGGAGATGTTGAATGTTTGTAATTAAAATTTCTACATTTTTGAAAATTTAGTGGGTTTTAACGCGTTTCTATAAGCTATAGAAATGCAATCGTTTGAAATAAGGTGTTTTGTTTCTGTTTATAATTTCATTAAGATGACAAATTCTTTATTAATCATTTTACTGAACAATAAATTTTGTTCGATTTTTGTTCGTTCGTCATTTTATCAAAAATGATTACATTACATTATCTTTGATCTAATTGTTACCATGGCTACATCATTTACAGCTCCGCAGAAAATGAAACCTCGCGTTTTGATTGGTCAAAAATTCGATAAAACTTAGCGTCATACGTTAAATTGAAGATTAAGTCAAAGTTTTACAAGGAGGGGTTGTGGCCTAGCGGGCTGAGAGGCTCGCTTTGGTCATAATTCGCTACACTATCGTAGGTTCGAGCCCGGGTAGATCCGCATTAGCGCGGAGATGCGCTGATCGGTCTAATGGGGCGAGCACCGGCTTGAGAGTGAGTTGAGCCCTCCTTTTGTGATTTTTGTGTAGGCCTAAACCAAATAATTTAATCTTTACAGATTAAATCAAAAACAGGGACGTCAGTTTAATCTTAGCGAAGCGGGGAGGGGAAAATTTCTTTCTTGTGAAAGTTTTTTTTTAAAAATAAAAACCTTTTTAAAAACTAAAAATATCTTTTTGTGCCAATAAAATTGTCATTTCTTTAATTTAAATATTCTATACACTATATATTATGTCTAAATCAGGGACGACATTTAGTTTAATGTAACCCCCTCCCCTCCCCCCCAATCCAATGACTATTTAATGAAAAATTTGCATTAGGAGACTAAAAATAGAGCGACACTTTACTAAGGTTATCACACACTTAAATGATGACCTTTTTAAAGGTACTTTTAAAAGGTAGCACATACTTTTTGGAAGGAAATTCCCTCGTTGGTGACACCCTGGCATCGCCAATGTCATAGTAGTTTAAGAATTTAAAATAGTATAGTCCAAACACTAGTTTTTAAATTCAAAAACATGCTTTTCTATCGAGAGATTATTATATAAATGAAATATTTTAATTATTAGTAAAAACCAAATGGTCCGAAAAGCTTAATTAGTAGTAAGCCTTGGCTTAATCAAATAATTATTTGAGTAAGTCTTTCATGTTTAAGAATTAATTTTACGCAATAAATAGCTAACATTTTAAGTATAAAAACTATAAACCAATTATCTTATAATTATTTTTAAAATATTTCATGCCCGCCTTCCTAAGTTAGGCTAACTCCCCATTAATGATCGTATACCTCCAACATTTTGTCTTTTTCGTATAGGCTAGCCGCTAGAATATTTTTCTAGCTCCACTATAAAAAGATGCAAAAAGTAAACATTCCTTAATTATATTGTAAATAAAAAAATTCATTAAAATAAATAAACTGAATTTTAGTTGATGTCTAAAATATAACAGATATTGTCAATTTAATAATCTAAAACAGTTACTACTAATATCAATTATTATAACAGTACGAACTGTTGCAGTAAATATAAAATATATGATACATCACATTGAATTAAGCAGTAGCCTACGATGAAATAATTTAGTTCATTCTACATATAAACCTAAATTATTTAAGAATTGATACTTTATTTCTTATTTTGTCCTCGCAATAGTGAAAAGAAGTAAAGTTGCTTAGCTAACTATCTTCATTAATCTTACTTAATGAATACATTAATTGTATTAATTGTACGCTTACATACTGTATGCTGTAAAATATTTCAAATAACACTCAGATTCGAACCTGTGATCATTGGTCTCTAACCACTCTACCACAGCGCTTGATGCTTGAATTGATCTTTAAATTTTGTTGTTTGCAGTTTCGAATTTCAAAAATGTTGTTTTGTCAAAAAATTTGACAGATTCGAGTAACCTTACCTCATCTCACTTCGGCCGCTGCAGAAACTATTCTAGCCCGCGCGTGTGACAACGAGGGAAACAATGCAAAGCGCATGCGCATGGGTCTTGAACCACTTCCGGTAGAAATAACTATTAGTCAGATAGAAAAAATTGACATAAGAATTATGATATGTTGAATATCAGATCATAATGCTTTACATGATTTTTGTATAGTTCTGATAACAAATCTCTATTATATTTAAAGTTCATTTGTATCTGAACTTGCTGTGAAATTTAAAGTTTACAACACTGTCTTTTTAAAGATGAATTTAGTGAGAATTTTTCTATGCATTTCAACTAAGATTTACATTTTATTATATTGTGAGTATTAATTAGAACATTTAGTTTATATTGTTTAATTATGTTATGTTGTTACTATTATGCAATGTATGTTTTGAACCTGCAATTTATTATTCAATAATTCATTAATCACTAATTTTAATGAACAAACTATTATGATATAAATTCAGTCTTAAAAAACTTATTAAAAAGTCATTAAAATTTCTTTAATCTTAAACACAAGGCTTCTGAAATGACTGAAGTCAGCCCGGTTGATAAAACGACTTCACCACAAAAGAGTTCATCCACATCATCAGCATCTTCATCACCATCCATCCAGAAACATCCATCACCTCTGGATATGGCAACCAACTCAGCCAATTCTCGTCATTCTGGATCCATCCAAATAAAGTGCGAAACCATATCAAGGCTACCAACAGAAATATCGCAAAGCGTTTCTAGCAGAAATTCTCGTGCAAAACATCTGGCTGTAGCGGAAGGATTGAAAACACTTTCTAATGGAGCGAAACCATTTTATGGTTATATGGTTGAGCCAGGATTGGGGTCAGTGTACCAACAAAGCTCTGATATATATTACACTGATCCAACTCAAAATGGTAAATGTTATATTTAAATTTTATATTTTTCAAAATAACTTTTGGGACAATTTTTCCCCAAGACACTTTTTAATCTGTTTACATTCTGTCAACTGAATTTTTATTTTCAATAGGCCTACTTATTTGAACGTTTGTTTAAACTTACAAAACGATTTGTAAATTTAAAATTTTATATTTATTTGAATTTTAGTTTAAAATTTATTACTTTGTTTTCATAGTATGAGAATATTATATGAGTTTGTTAAGTTTCCGAAATATTATTGAAAGAAATATCTGAACACGATTTATTTGAAACTTAATGCTGAATCGCAAGAAGATAAAATTATTTTATCATATTCATAAATAATTTTTAACTTTCCTTTATACAAGTTATAATTGCATTGCATATAATTGCATCGATCACTTAGTTATCACTTCTAAAGTTTTTTAATTAAAAAATTAAGTATCTTATTGCATTGTATATTGTATCTAATTTTTTATTGTTATTATAATTCCATGCACTGTTCTTTCTATTGCACTAACTAACTAAATGTCCGTATTATGAACTAATTCTAAATCTATATTTCTGTATGATACAGGTCCTACAGATTTAAGTCTAAAAAAAGGTGTCGCATCGATTCAGACAAAGAGTCGACTGAACTCTGAAGAGATCGCAACAATCAAGCAGCTAATAGCAGGGTACAGAGAATCAGCTGCGTTTCTCTGTAGGTCAGCTGACGAGCTACAACAAGTTATTCTTCAGCAGTATTAGCAGCTGATCAAAGCGCAGCCCTATTCTGTACATATATCATCACTGAACAGTATGAGCTTGTATATGACTTGTTGTTTAACGTCACATCAGCCGAGACTGTTCTTTTTTATGTTAGAATTGAGGTATGGTAAACTAGTATTGTTAGTTAGTAAAAAATATTTAGTTAAAAATGAATATTTGGCAGTCAGATAAATGACCTTCCTTCTGGATTTACAAGCAAGACATAGATATATATACAGCGAACGGAGAAACCGGATATAGTTATCCGGAGAGATAGATCCAAGTAAAAATTATAAATGGATAAGTAATAGGTGGAATTTTCAGTTTTTAATAATGATAGGCGAAAGTGAGACAATAGTTTTAAGCTATTTATTATATTAATGAAGACATCTCTTAATTGCAATAGAAGACGCCTGTGTTCAGAATTGATAAACGTATTTGTCACCCCAATTTTTTTTCAATATTAAGTTTTATTATCACATCCCCTCCTCCCCCCCCCCTCGAATACTAATTGTAATTGTATATTATTTATAAAATAAAAGAAAGAACATGAAAAAGATTTGCTTGTTTATTAATTAATAAGCATAATGTTGATCGATCATGTTGTTTAAACAAAAACTCAGTGAATTAATGTTTAGTGTTGTTATAAAGTGAAAATCGATTTAAATCTATCTATTTAGATGTAAATAATCTAATAGATATAATACGATGTTAAGCGTATAATTTGAATATAATAATTGCATCCATAACAATTGATAGCATTTAACCTTAATTCATTACTAATGCTAAAACTCTAGCTTAAATTTTCAAATGAAACGTAAATAAAAACTCAAATAAATAAAATTCTTGATGGCTTTATATTTAAAATGTTCTATTCTTTATGTTGTAGTCACTCAGTAGCATTGACTACATTGCATTGATGACTAGCATTCACTTGCACTGATTACACGATCAACATATTGTACGGGCGTCATAACCAATCAAAAAATAGCATATTGAGTATTGTATATTACGGTTGCCTGATATATACTAGAAATATAATAATTATATAATTACA
>JAQIXG010006258.1:0-10511 GCA_034700105.1 Oconnorella tubifera
CAATATTCGCTGCACTTATATTTCCATGTTTCTTATTAAATTCACTTTCTGTATAATATTCAACCTTTAGTGAATCAATGCGGCGCTATCAGTTAGATCTGTTATATAATTCCTGAACTTTGCATCATCCATTCAATTACTAGCAGTCAAAATTCGATTTCAATTGAAACTTCAGTTACGTCCTTCAGTAGATTTTTAAAGTTTAGACACAATAAAATGCAAATAATACAATGTAGTCAAATTAACCTAATGCAATAGGTAAAGACCGAAGTCTACCAGCACGTGTACATCAGCTGCAGATAGTATAATATTACAAATTTAGATTTGAATATTAAAAATTAATAACAAATTTATTAATTTGTTATTAAATTAAAAAATTTAATAACAAATTAATAATAAATTTAGAATATTAATCCTAAATTTGCAAAGATATTTCATACTGTATATTAAATAACAGTTCTAGTCGATCTGGATTGCACTACTTATAAAATCCAAAGGCGTCGGAAGATATTTTGACTGGGAGGGGATTTAATAACAGAGACTTGTAGTATTTTAAATATTTATAATAGTATATTTTAATATTCAGTCGTGCGTATGAATGTTTCAATATTAATTATTCAGCATAATTAAGTATGCTTAGTATTGAAATATAAAATATATTAACGACTTGACTATAACAACATATTTGTGTTCAATAACAAAATTTTAATGCCCCATACTCCATAATTCGCCTTTTATGGTTTAGACGGTGTAGAATTACATGCTATCTAGTCAATGCAGAGAATATGAAATAATCGTATTTTACTGTATGATTTTTCAGTTATTCCGTCGAATGCGATGCAAAGATATTTCGGTACGAATAAGTGCACCGATAGTGAGACGAAGCATTCTAGCTATAAGTGGCAAGGCTGTAGAAGTCACAAAGTGTAAGCTAAGTTATTCTAGAATACATTACTATATCTCATCACTCAGAAATGTGAACTTGACTTATTGGTGAAGCATTCTAGTCTATCATTATCAGTGTACTGTACAGTTGTTTTTGAGAGATTTAAATTTAACAGAATTAGATTGGACTTATTTTGACATAGGCTCAGTCATCAGTGATTGAATCTGAGAAAACATTCATATTTTATAAGCTAGTCAGCGTACTCAACCTGAATTTGAGTGAAATTGTGTTTCTCAATCATCTTCTCATATTAACAATACCTGTATTATGAGAGAAATTTGACTTTATTTTATCCAACTTATACAATGTTATTGATAGCTTTTAATTATATTTCATTACTATCAAAATGATGAACAGTAATAAATTGTAGAATGATTTATTGACCGTCTGTGAAACGAGAACGATAATCAATAAGACTGGCGAAACTTCCTGAAAAAGATTTACAAGTCAACTCTTAAAAGGGATACGAAGTCTACTCGCACAAACTTAAAATGACTAAACAAACTGTTTCATGTACACAGATTTTATTTACTGTTTATCTGCGATTACAGTTCGATTATTAACTTGTAGATCAAATAGAAGTCATGTAATATTATGTTAATACTTGTATTTGATCTTGTCATTGACGATTAATACAGTTGATGTATTTGATCGCATTAGATCAAAATCGTGAGTTTAATGTATTCGAGACAGGGCTGGGTCCTGGACATGGATGCTTGCTGAATAGAATGATATCTTTAAAATATATTCAAAAGTTCTTGGCAACATTAGTATTTACCATATTTATACTTAAATTTACTATTACTATTTTTATACTTAAAACCTATAAATGATTAAAAAAAATTTAAGTATTTTCGAACGAAGTAAGCAGTTAATTTTTAGTACAAATTTAGATAAAAGATCTTTGAAGCATTTTGAAGATGCTAAATTTATGTTTTGTACGAGAGCAATATAAACCGAGCAACGTAAATAATATGTTTTAAATCTCAATATATAATTTTTTATTTATTAATTGGCTTATTATTGTTGTAGAATATTGTGATGTAACGAGAATTTTATTTAACTGTGCATTGTAGCATATAATAGATATCGTAATTAATTATTGAGGGACACAAGAACGATAAGCTAGCTTTTGAACAATTACACCGGAGCTCATACTATGAAAAGCTTCTTGTTTAAAGGTGAAATTAAAATCTCAACATGAAATTTGAAATCTACACTACCGTAGAAGAAATAAGAAAATCATGAAAATGTGAAATTTATCTTTATATATATAATATAATTTGTGAACAATTTTAATGTAAATTAAAATCATCTCTCGATTCTCTTGCACAAAGTAGTTCTAGTCAGAAATCTGAAGAAACTGTTTAAGTAAAGTCGTAACTAAATTAAACGATATTTTATTGTTGCCTTATCATTATAGTAAGGCACTCCTCTAATACTCCGAAATGATCAATGATTTTTGAGCTTTGTCATGAATGCTTCAGCATGCTATCGAATGAATCATATCTTGATTTATTTACATAAAAAATTATATATATTTCTACATCATTTTCCTTGTTATTGCATCATTTATATGATAACAGTATTTACTATATTTGTAACACGATACTATTTACTAAATAGGTGTAATTAATTTGTCATAAATAAGTTATTTCTGCCGTTAGCCTATTGTTTCTGTACATAAATCGTAAAAAATACTGTAAACAGATTTAAATATATTTAATGTCTGTTTAAATATCGTTTATATAATAATGTTACTCTTGATAAGCAAGAGAATGCTAAAACTATATGTTATGAGATTTATGCAAAGTTATTACGAAATAATAATTATGATGTTTTTAAAGTTATTTCTTTTTATTTATGTATACTTTGTTTTATGACAAATATAGACAACTGGGCCTATATAGTTATGACATTATAGGCCTAGACTTTACCGAAAGTTTAGTCTGATGTAAGAAACCAGTGCCCACTTAAAGGCAACTAGCTTTGGTTAAAGAGGCCTAGACTTCAACGAACGTTTAGTCTGATGTAAGAAAAGAGTGCCCACTTGAAGGCAACAAGCTTTGGTTAAACCTTCACTAATTTAAACGCAGAATTAATTTATCTGACAGTTAAAAACAAATGCTTTATTTAGTACACTAATAGGGAAACTTCATATTTCATACATTTACATTGTCTTCAGTTGTATGCTTGATATTTTGTAAAGCTAGACTTTAATTTATTGTTTATAGACACAATGACTATAAACAATAAATATAAAACATCTACAGTCAATCAAAGAGTGCTATTATTGTTATTTTAACGCTAAATTTTTTAATAAATCTTTTTATTAAATCTTATCTAAGGTACTTTAAATATTAATATGGAATAAATAATAAAAATATACTATAACATTCAGAAATTAATGAAACGAACTCAATATTATATTGAAATTGATTGAATAATTCAAGTTATACCGTTGTAATAATATACTAGTAAAGAAGAATAAAGTAATATTACGCATAAATAAGAATGAAGTAATGAGAAAGTAATAAGAATCTATAGATGATATACTATTAACACATTGTTTAAAGTATATCATAAATACTTGCTCACATAATAGAATTCAGGTACTGTCGTGCATAATAAATTAATACTACATTCAACAACCAACACCGTGATACATACCAAGCAAATAATACAAGCAATTAGTAAAGAGACTAGACTATATACTAGTGAGAATGCATATCTATGTTCTTATCGTTTCGTTGAACAGAATTTTCATAGAATTAACAATGTATTACCCGATATATTTGAATTTTTTGTACATTTTTAAATGTAAATGTAATGGAGAAAAAAATATTCAAAGTTTAATTAATCTATTAAAATTAGTGTTATTAAAATAATATTCTTTTTGCAGAATATTATTCAAAGGAATATTACAAAAGAATCATTTACAAGGACTAAAAATAGGGATGTAAATAAAAAGAAAGAGAAAATATTTAATTCATCAGAATGAAATAACAATTAAATGCACCAATGAAATATCAGCTTATAAACAAAAGAGATAAACTAGCAATAACTAGTTGCGATCAACCATTAAAATTCTTGACATAAATTATGATTTCATAATACCAAAATAGAACAAATATCTTAAAACATATCGAAGTGAGAAATTGTTAAATCACAACTAGTATATTTAGCTCAAAAACTAATCCTGATTCTTGAACTATTCAGTTTGGAAACCAAATAGCAAAACTCTGACCCTTTTCAGAAAATAAGTTTAAAACTTATATTCACTTGCAGGCAGTAATAAGTAATTTAGATTTCATTAGAGATTTATAATAAGTTAGTTTTAAAACAAGATAAACGTGGTAATACACGCGGATGAACCGATTTCAATTGCATTGAATACGGAATTAATCATGAAAGTTGCCATGATCGAAAAAATAGACAATTTCTAATATTGAATAAAATCCCATTTTTTGAAATTTTATATCAAAATTCAAGAGGTGAAATACTGGTGGCTTTGTTTCGCCGCCAGTATTTCAATTCACAGTATTTCAATTCACGGTAAACACTAGTCACAAGTTATAAAAAATATTAATAAAGTGATGAACACAATTTTTATTAAAAACAGTAATTTCAAGATAATTTCATAACCTAAAGAAATTTCTATGACGGTATAAGTCTTGCAAATCGATTCATTTCTAGAATAGATTACAAACAAAGAGATACGCTTATCATACAAAAGTAACAATCATCAATTGTCAAATGGAATGCGAAATAGTATTATTGTAATTAAAAAATAATAAGGTTAAATGACAGAATAAATATTGCGCGCGATTAAGACCATAGAGAAAATATGTATATACTACGGCGTATACTAGAAGTATGCAAAAATAAACGAAATAAAATTATTAAACATCTATTTGTATGAACAATGCGAATACATTAAAAACATGCTTCACGATAGCGGATAGCCTTATGCAATAAGATAACACTGTTTTCAGACTTAGTTTAGCAACGAGATGAATTATATACAGTCGAAATGTCTAGAAATTACTATGCGTCTAACATATATTTTATTCTCTTAATATCAAATCAGCAAAAAAGTTATATCGAAAATAATTTATATTAATAAATTAATATTATCAGTAAATAATTAATATCAGAAAATGATGCAACATCTTATATATGCATGTTGTAGCAGACACATTATAATTTACACTTAACACGGTGTCCTTAAAGAAAATCTGCACTTATCATAACTTGAATCATGTACCTCAGAATTACAATTTGCAACTCAAAACACTGCGAGGCTAACATTACAGTTCTTGTATTTATCTTCAATATAATTAAATCATCAACCAGTTATATAAAAATGGACAAGAAATCACACAGTAATATGCAATTGATGATAACGACGATACCAACAACAGATCACGAATGCAGAAAGAGAAAAAATGCAAATAGAATAAATTTCAAAGACAATATAAATATAATACACTTGAAATTACATAATACACACACGCACCGTTCTTTAATACAATCTACAAACAACGACTACAGTCGATCAACAGGCGCCAAGTTCATAAATGATACACAAGCGAAATATCTAAAAAATAGCGCACGCAAAAACCTACGAATAGAAAACTGAATAAATAGCTAGTAATACGATGATATAAATTAACACAATAATGCAGACGGTTATTTACAGGTTCGGCTCAACAATGTGTAAGTCTGTAGTTAAGAAGCCTGAGTGAAAGAGGTCATATATTTCAGCAGTCCTACATTGCATGTGTTGACATTTGCATAGGAAGTTATCAATCCACAAGTGCAGCGTACAACTTAGCATGTAATTTGCATGAAATGTGTGCAATTTAAACTAATTCTAAAGCAAATGCATCACAATAAGTTATTTTCTTTTTTTCAATACTTGAGTTTCAAAATACTCTTTTCAAATTTTCATCCCGAGTTTAAAACTATTGAATTAGATTGTTTAAATTTTTTTAATGTACACAGCAAAGATAAAATATTAATGACATTCAGATTGATAAGTAATCAATGACGCTTCCACAAACAATAACTTTAAATATATTGACATAATTCGGAAAATAAGAAAATTCACTATCATACACAGTAGAAAAGCTAATTAATAATATACATCTAAAATATTACATTTAACTATAATATCAGATACTAAATATAGGCAAGTAATAGGCTTGACTAACCCTATGAACAATGATTCAGATTAAACTTTGAAATAACATTTTCATTAAATAAAAAAATAGAAAATTTCATTTTTATTGCAGTGTAAATAAATATCAAAATAACCTTCAATTAAATCTCACTAGTCATGTAAAATGCACAAAAATGCATTGTGCAACTATCCAGCCAAAAACATGCAATCAAGATACCAAAGATTACTCCATATAAATCCTTTATAAAAATTTATTACTGATTTTAAAGAAGAATTGTAAAATTTAACAGCATTTAATATCATAAAAAATAACAGAACAAATAAAGTTAAAGAAGAATTAACTTAAAGTTAAGCTTATAAGGTTAGATTAGTGTTTGTGAACGACAATGAAACAACTTCAATGCAACAAGTGAATGAAATATTGCATGCCATGCAGATATTCACAAATCTTTCAATGCTGATTACTTACATGCTTAAAAACATTATATTGCTTTTTCAGTAAATCTAGTGATAGCAAGATATAGAATTTAATTCTGATTTGTTGCCAAAAAATCAAAAAATTGCACAAGTTTAAAACAAATTTATTCAATCAATGAAATTGATTTGCTATATTGTCTCTAGAATTTAGCGATGAAGTTCAAAAACATGATTACAATATGCAAAGAAATCCAAGAGGTATCCAGTGTAAACTTTAATACTTTTCTTTTAATGCCTTATGTTGCAAATAGACATTTTTACAATATCACAATTTATTGTTCTTATCATTCTATCATCAGCTTTTATTCTCAACAGATAATATTTTGGCATTAGCTACCAATGTCACTAATATTCTATTTTTACTTGATATGCTCAACTGTACACAGAAATATTCATCTTCTATACATTTTCCCATCTCAAGCTTTCCAGTGCTCAATTAAAAATCAAATAAAAATTATGACTTGTCAATAAAATAAGCAAATAAACAAAATATTTACTATAACTTGATATACTTTATAATCATTCTTACAGTTTCTATTAAATCGCAATATATGCTCAAATATTAATCAACAAAAAGTTTAATCATTGACGATTCATCAAATTACACCAATTGATCAATTTATTTATTTATAATCAATGATTTCAAGATGACCATAAAATACTATTTAAAAATATATTATGCAGCGCAATGACGATAACAAAGAGATCATAAGCAGTGAAGTAAAATATCAGAACTGATTTGAATAAATTAAGAAAAAGAACTTTGACTAAGTCTAGTTCAGATGTACACGGCATTGCGCTAATCTCATCAAATAGAATGTGAACACTGATTGACTTTGAGAAACAATTAAACAATAAAGAAACGCAACGATTACGGCTTTCTCGCGGATTTTGTTTTCTTCTTCTTTTTCGACATATAGAAACAGCAGCATCTGAAATACAGGCGATCAAACTTTGAAATAAACTGTAAACTGATAGATTTTTAAATAAAATGAAGTCAAGACGCTTCACTCAAAGTATTATATAACAAATGACTACACAATATAACAATACATAACTACAATGCAAAGAAGAATGCATTAATTACAGTAATCTAAAAAACACCACAAAATATATACTAAATATCTAATACAAAAATCAAAATAGCAATAATCATACAAACGGACACATGCTTCAAGCAAAATAAAACAAATTAACAAATTCGTCACAAATTAAAATAAAACAAAAAGTTTAGAACTCTAGTAAAGTGACGAACTAAGCAAAAGTTTAGATAGTTAGAAGATTTGTGCATCATGTTGGGATTTGAATACGCTGTTAGAACCTGTTTGCTTATAATATGATGTCTCATCAGTATGAAAAATCTATTTGGTGATATATTCAATAACATAATGAGAATATCGTCTGACATAATGAGAATTACAGTCTGACTCATTGAACTTACCAAGTGTATCATATACATCATCACAATAGCATTCATGATGATACTCAACTCCAAAATATGAATAATTTGTTTGTGTTAAACAAAGACTTTGACAGACAGCAAGCGTCAAACTAGTCGACACAAGCTGTTGTCTCATTACACGCCAATGTCGAAAATCAGGATTCTCTCCGTAACAGCACAGTGAGATAGGATCAAAGATTATATCAATGTGGTAAACTGAGCATGCAGAAATTCAGTTCTAGTACTCGCTTTTAACAGTACATCACATAATCATTCCTTAGGATAGTTAGGACCAAACATATATCACTTGAACTGATTTGTAAGCAAGCTTACAGAAAAATATAACAGCAAAAATTGTGCCACAGTGTACAACATTTGATAAAATTATCAAATATTTTCAATAAAAGGTTCTAACAGAAACAAAGAAACAACGAAGTACAAAGAGACATACTTAGTCGTTTCAGTGGTTTCAATCTCAGCAGGATTCGCAATGGGAGCATTAGACTGACCGCTTGTTGGGTCGTCTCCTTGCAATTCTCCGTTCGTTGAACTGACCACCTAATCACAACATATACAACAACGCGTCATACAGATAACATTTAAAACTATAATACAAGTTTGAATAATAAGTGTAAACCTCATTTAAAGAATGAAAATATGAAAATATTATTGCTAGAAATATCAGATATTACTGACAGGATGCTCTTGCAAAATCAAAGAAGTTGTAATCCTATTTTAGATTGGAATTTGTAGAGCTAATTATCCAGATTTTCAATTTATATTTAGATATTCAATTAATGAATATATGTTTTAGTAGCCATGATATTATTACAATCAGATGATGCCACAGTCCAATGAAATAGTCGCAATAACCATGGATCTTGCATATTTTAACCAGTATAGAGCTAAAATTAGTTTTCTAATTAAACAGGCTCCCCGGAATTATCCATAAAACTAATTTAAATATAAAATTAGAAGTATGCAACATGGAACATAAATTGTAATTATAAACGGTTACAACTAGAAAAGACAAGACTTGCCATGACAGAGCAGGCCAGCCTGTCAGTCGGTGCAATACTAGGTCCAAGTAATTCAGTTGATTGCCGTATTTCAGCCCAATTTGCTCCACGCTGACTCGATAACTGCTCATATCAAATAAAACTATCTTCATTATCGCATTTCATCTAAAAAATTCAACTTATTTCAGAAATGTCATCATAAAAAAATAATGATAAAGTTTTATCATTATTTTTGTAATAATAATGATAATTTATTTAGTAACGATGCGACTAAAGTGTATAAAACTTAAATCAATTTGTAAATCAACTTGTAATCCAACTAACAAACTTAATCTTAAACGTGAGAAAGCAAAGCAATTTATTGAAACAACAAAACATTGAATCATGTAATAAAAGAGGGTTTAGTAACAACTTGTCTACAGACTTTTGGTCTATGATACTTACACTTCATCTACCAAAATTTGGTCTACCCTAATTCTAACCCTCAAATACTCCTTACCCTAGTCATAACTCTAAATTAACCTTAACCTTAACTCTAAGTTTATCCTTACACTAACCCTAACTCTAATAACTCAGTAGACCAAATGTTGGTAGAAATAGTATCGTAGACCAAAAGTCTGTAGGCGAGTTGTCGTGACACAATAGAAAAGATTCCTTGGCTGTCAAGTACCTTATTAGTCGACGCCCTCATGCGTTCATCATCCAATGCCGTGAGAGCAGGGCGGGCAGGTGACAACCCCGACTCCACCCCCACTGTAGTGTGGATGGATCCCATAGGGGTAGACTGAGAGTAAAAAAGAAAAATCGTATCACATAATTTTACTAATAAAGTATGACAATGTTAATTTTGGAAGTCAATTGGGGATTATGATTTCACACTAAAGTAAACTCGTAAATATTTCATTTAAAATATTTACTATATACTAGATATATTTACGATATACTAGATACTGGAATAGCTATGTGACGCAATAAAAGAGATTCCTTGGCTGTCAAGTACCTTATTAGTCGATGCCCTCATGTGTCGACAATCATTTACTAGGCGATAGTATAATGAAATACTCTCTATCAATTCAAGTCTACGTAATTAATACATTTAACTTGTAATTTATTGATGATTAACTATTTTTCAACATCTTTTCTATGTTTGCTATGTCTCTCTATCTCTTATTTTTCATCTTTACTCACAGTTTCTTTATATTCTAGCTGCACTGCTTGAGTTAGTTAATTAATTAGTGCAATGAATGTATCCAGATCCTGTGAAAATTTTTAAAAATCTTTTTTCACTTAATGTGAATTTATTTACTGTGTAAAAAATAATAAAGTACATATATAATTATATAAATAAAGTTATACAATTATATAAATATATAGGCCCTAATTATATATAATTAATAAATCGAAAAATAATGCTAAAAGTTTTCAAAGTATCAATGTTTATTT
>JAQIXG010006259.1:0-10511 GCA_034700105.1 Oconnorella tubifera
CAGCTACTGCAGCAGCCATCAGTTGAAATATAAAACCAGTCAAATTTGGGGCCAGGGCTACCCCCTCCCCCCCACCACTATACACCCCGCCCCCCTCGCTGCCAGCCAGCCCGAGGGAATAACCGGAGAATTTGAAATAATCAAATAACAGTCACAGGGTGGGGGTGGGAGGGTGAGCAACAAGGAGGGAGGGATTAAAAGAAGGTGTCAATGTTTAATATAAGTTAAAATCTGAGTTGAGGAAGAAAATGTCGAAAATAAAAAAAAATAATAGAGAGCGAGAGAGAGAGAAAAAGAGAGAGAGAGAGAGAGAGAGAGAGAGAGAGAGGGAGAGAGAGACGAACAGATGTTGGGTAGATTAACCTCTGATCTCCACACCATTACACATTACCCAAGTGACCACTTGAGCTGATCTTATCAAGTCAGCCAGTCAATCGGTCTCTAGGCTAGTAAGCTAGTCAGCCAGTAAGTCAGCTAGTCAGTCAGTAAGTCACTCAGTTAGCCAGTAAGTCAGTCAGTAAGTCAGTCAGAAATTTTCATTCTAAAACTCAATAGAATTAAAGCTCTTTGTCTCAAAGTTGTGGGTGCATATTTAATGATTAGATTATATATCTAATGATAGCATGATATCATATTATTCTTGGCAATTTAGCAAAACTTAATATACATTAACATCAAAACTTATCTTAGATAAATATTTATATCTGTACAATTACAGCAAATAATTAGGAATTAGGGGGATTATATATAAATTTTTAGCATAGGTAATTATGGTTTAGGGTTACGATCTAATGAAGGTTATAGCTAACGTCTAATTAGGGTTATGGTTAGAAATCTTTTTGTATCTACTTTGACTTAACTAAAACCCAACTAAGCATTCTCGGACTCAACTTATTTATTTTACAATTTAATCTCAACTATCTCGATTTCACAATTAAATCAATTGAAAAGAATTCTTTTTAAATCATTTTATAATCTTACTAAAAAACCTATCAAATCTTATCAAATTTTTAACAACATTTAATTCATTGTTTCCAACAACTGTCTAGCTGTCAGTATATCTGTGTGTTTAGCTGTCTGTCTGTCTGTCAGTCTTATAATCAGTCTACATGTCAGCATCAGTATCACTCAATAATGAACTATTTCAGTTTCTTAACGTTAGTAATTCTATGCACTGCTATCTCTAATTAGAAACTGTTAGAAAATGTTAATCATTATTTCTGTGTTTAGTCTATGTACATATTTTACATATTTCATTCGTCTTTACCGCAATAAATACCAGAAATTTGACCCCCCCCCTCTCCCTCCTCTTCCCCTCCCTCCCTTTAAGACTGATATTATCTAAATAATCATTACATATGAAGTTAAATATACAAATAATAACAATAATGTATTGTTAAAAAGTTATGTAAAAATCGATTTACCTATTTATTGATAACAATGATTGTAGAGATAATCCGAATTTTATTGAAAACATTATTTTTGTGTTTATAATAATCAATGCATACTACAGGTTGTATTGATTGATTGAAACCTGCGGCAGTAGGCCTACTAGTCAAGGTTTAGCACACCTGTACGAAGTAAATTAGTAGAGGGCGTGGCTAATTAATCATGATTGACAGGTTACAGCTGTGACGATATTGTAATTGGTTGCCAATTAAGGCGGGGCTACTGCTATTAAATTTAACTTTAGCCTATGTAGGCGTGGCTAACGGGTCAGATGCGGTGATCTATATATAGAATGACTATAAATAGATTTTAATGAGTGGGGAGCGGGGGGGGGGAGGAGGGGGATTGTTATTAAGAAGAGGGTTCTTACGCTCAGCATTTGGCTCTTAAGATTATTTTTTGATGAAATTTAATTTACAATTAGCAATAAGGTTCATCTTTCTTTGGAAATATCAGACCTGGCAACTTTAATAAACTATTTTTCTATCTTTATTTTCCTTAAACTTGAATGTTTAAAAAGTAACAGATTAAAAGTTATTGTTTTGTTTAACATATTATCATTTTAAATCAGTTATTAAAATAGGATCACTTTATCTCATAAAATCTGTACTAAAAATACTAAAACTTGGAATAAGCAAGTAATTAATTCAAGACGAATCTGATGACCGTTTTTAAAATGAAAATGAAACTATTTTTATTTCCTCTTTGAACATCTGTCTGTTTATTTCGTGGCAGTAAAATCAATACATTTTTGTCGTAACTTGTTTTTATTTGTTTTATTGTTTATCTTTATTGTTTATAATCGTTGTTTATTATTTATTATTGTTTATTTCATGTTTATATATTGGGTTTGTATATTTTCCTTTTAATTTCTGTACTGTTTTACTTTTAAGATTTATATCCGTTTTTAATTTTATTGAATGATTTAGTTCAATGTTTACCTGTATTAGGACGGTTAATTATAATCCCAGCACAGTCCCTAACCCTAATTATAGCCCTAATTATAACCCTAATTTATCTAGTATTAAAATCTATCTTCTTGGCTGATCAAACCCTAAATTAACCTCTTTAAAATCAATGTAAAATTTTAATTTCAATTTAATCGTAACTTGCCAACCCTAGGTCTAAAATAATTTAGTAAAATGAATTTATCACGATTAAAATTCAATAAGGTACGAAACCGAAAAACTCCTATTTAATTATACAATATAAAATAATTTTAATTCTAATTATTTTGTGTACATTTCAGATCCCATGTGAAGCACCGTAACCCTAATAATATGATACCCTCCAGTATAAAATACAGCAGTTTCTGTTCCCTTCTCATCGCGTTAACAGCATTCTTCTACCGGCGACACATAAACTCCGCCCACTTAGAGGCTGTCCTAGGGGGCCTCCTCAGAGCGGAGACAGCCGTCGCCCTCGACCCTAACATTAGGGTCGCGGTGGGGTTCGGTAGCTGCGTTGACGTGATTGGCCCTGGGCTCGAGGTACTTAGGAGGGTGGGGGCTAGGGCCCCTGAAAGTCCTGAGCATTTTGACGTGGTGGGCAATTTGGAGGAATTGGAAAAAGTTTTTGCTTATTTTTTTCAACACGGGGCGGCGTCAGAGTAAGTTTTATTGTGGGGGGGAGTTTTTACTAATATCATATTTAATTATTAAAATCTGAAATTTTAAGTCTAGCTTAAGGTTTAATTTTGAAATTTATTTGAAATTTTAATATAGGGGACCAGGGGGGTCTACTTGATACATTTTAGTTATTTTATAAAAATCTTAAAAGTTATGAGACCATATTTAATATTCCCACATTATTAAATGAATTAATTATTAAATATTTATTAATATTAAGACAATTATACAATATTTAGACGATACACTACAAATGATACTATGTTTCGTTTGCTTGCCAATATTGCCAAGTCATTGCCAGAGACTAAAGTTGCCGTGGGGGGGAATGCCCCCGTAATGGTCAACTGTTTTAGGCGGCAGGGTCTGAAGGTTTTACTGGGGGCCCAAATGAGCACGGAGCTGAGGGGAAGAGTGGGATGGGACGTCGATGGTTGGAAATTTAAATTTTTAAATTTTTATTCTTTGGAATTAAATCATGCAAGATCATTGCTTGTAATAATAGTATGCAGTTACTTTTGGTCCAATCAAATGATTGGAATAATATTCTGTTTTGCGTGATTTAATTCAAATCAGTGAAATAAATTTTAAATCTAGTTTTAAATGTAGATTTGGTTAAACAACTCTTAGGTATTTAGAGACGAAGTTTAATGTTTTTGTAAATTGTAACAAATATAATGCACCCTTTAGTAAGATGCTTAAATTGACAGCTATGGCTGAGACATCATTCGTATAATATGGTAATCATGACATTAAACCTTAATGTTTATTATGATTTATATCGCTACAGTTGCAGGTGATGATGTTGAAGAAGACGACGTTCATTTAATCCTGGAGTACAACAAGGGGGAGCAGTGGGGCAAGTATGAGGCTGTCAGGGCAAATAGGTCAGGGCCGTGTACCCTTCTCTCAAGCATCTACTGTTTTTTTTCTTGTTAACCATTTATCCTTCTTTCAAGAACTTGCAGTTTATAATTTTGTTCCTTTGATGTACCCTTCTATCAAGCATTTATTGTCATCTTGTTCTTTGAGTTTTCTGTCTGTCGTACCCTTCTCCCAGCCTTTATTGCACATAGATTATTATCCTTTATTTAGTCGTACCCTTCTCCCAAGCCACTAGTTTTTTTCAGATGTACCCTTTTCCCAAGCGTAGCATTATGTTGTTAGGTTTATAATCCACAATGACGCCAACAATCCGTCATTGACCGCGCTGGAGAAGTTTTCTCAGTCACTCGTTGACTTTAGTCCACAACTGGTGGTCATCAGCGGACTCCAGATGATGGATAACTTTCCATATCAACCTGGTACTTATAATATCTGGGACATTTTAGGGGACAATATAGGGGACATTATACTATAATTTCCCCTGTGTTGACCCCTGCTTTCATCATCTAAACAATATATTTTTTATTTTGATTATGCGTGCACTTTTTTGTATACTAGTTCACTCAATCTGTACTTGCTGTTAGACTCATTTGTGCTGATGTGATATCTAAGCAGAAAGGACAATATAACGAAATGAATATTTTATATTTACTTTGAGATTTAGATAAGTGAATCATTTATCTAAGAGATAGTGTTATCTATTTATCTGCTACAGGACAGAGACGAGATAGATTAGATAAGTTATCTGAGATATTGTCTCAAGTGTCTACGGAGTCTCTCATTCACTTTGAGATGGCATCATTCACTGAACGAGACTGTCTACGAGACATTATAGAGACAGTAGTCAGGTAAGAGAGAGTGCAAAAGGTCGTAACTTGTATCTTAATGAAATAAAGTCTTTATTTATCAGTGTAATAAGGTTTAACTTATATCGTATTGCAATAAAGTCTTAACTTGTTTTTAACTATCTCGATGTAATAAAGTCTTAACTCGTATTGAACTATCTCAGTGCAATAAAGTCGTAACTTGTATTTAACTATTAAAGTCTTAATATTTTTATTCTCAATGTTTATTTGATTCTAAAAACCCATCTTTTGTATTGAGCGTTCTTATTGGTCCACATCTCTTTCTTACAGATACTCTGATTCGCTGGGCATGAATGAACAAGAGCTTCCTAACTTACTAGGCTTGCTATTGGATGATAAAATCACCCTCATATCTGATGCCTACCCTCGGGTGGCTACCACCCTAGACCAGATGAGGAGGCTTTATGCCTTGCTGAGGGGAACAGGGGGGGAGGCTAAAGGGCGCAGAAGGGTTACTAGGATTCATGTACATACTCTGGCGTTTCAGGTTTTGTTTTTTTTTCCTATTCGCTAGATGTCAGTGGTGATGGAATAAAATTTGTTTTTATTTTATTTTAAAACTAAGTCGCCAGGTGGCGCTATATTATTTTAATTTCTTCAATTTTCTTCATTTTTTTATCTTCTATGTAAAATGACAAAGTTTTACCAGTGGGCGGGACTAATATTTAAATAGGGGCGGGGTTATTATTTGATTGACAGGCTATTATAACTGAGACCGGCTCTAGATGGAAGAACTCGGCTGCAGCGGCTGCTAAAGCGTCGCTGGCTGCAAGTCGGCATACATGCGGCTCTAATGACGTCAACATTCAAACGTCACGGCTACTCATGGATGACTCATTCTCCGTCTCCGCAGCAACCGCGGGGGAATCCCCGGGGACTTGGGATAGGATGGTTTTTAAGTCAGATGATCCGGTATCTTGTTGGGTCGAAGTGTCGCCTGGGGGGGAGGGGGAGGGGAGGGTGCAGATTTGTGTGGCCCCCGTGTTGGTGTGTACGAGTGTGGTGCAGACGGTTGGGGGTGGGGACAATATATCGTCAGCGGGGCTGGTGTTGCAGATCTAGGCGTACCCTTCTACCGAGCATTTAGCGTGATTCAATGCCTTAACTTTGGTGAATTGATTTAATGTACCCTTCTACTAAGCTTAAAGTTTATTGTTTTGATTTTGGGTGGATCTTCCTAATGTACCCTTCTCTCAAGCCCATATTTTGTTGTCTTATTTCTTGTTGATGTACCCTTCTCCCAAGCCTATAGTTTATCGTAATGCACTTAGTAATTCTACGTATACACTTGTTTTCAAATTATAATTCTTTTTTTTTGAATTGTTAACTAATGTTACCTTAACTTTTATTGTTTATTTCTTATTGTATCAGATCTCACAACAAAATTATTACTTTTATTATTTATTATTATTATTTATCTATTATCATTATTATTATTATTATTAGTATTATTTCATTTTATTTCTTTTTTAGTATTATTACTATTATTAAAATTATTATTATCATTATTATTATTGTGTTTAATTAATGAAAGTTACATCTTCTTGTCTTGATTTACTTAAAACTTACAATAAATCTTGTTTAAACCTCTGTTTCTTATTCGAAATCAACGATTATTTATTTGTGTTCAATATAATTTGTCTTTAACTTACTGAGGTCTTATGAAGTGAATAAAAATAATCATAACTAGTTAATTGATTTATTCCTTAACTATTACTTGTTAATAATTAATTGCTTAATTAACTAGCTTAACTGGCTTAAAATTAACTCATTCATCATTTGAAATGTTTCGTACCCTTCTACTGAGCCTTCATTTATTCCAGACGTTTAATATTAATGTTTTTGCACTGTATGAGATATAGCTTGCGCAATAGACTAATCCTAACCCTAATCCTAGGATGAAGGTTAATTAGGGTAAGGGTTATTAGAGTTTGTACTATGATCAAAATTTGTTTTCAAATGCAATTTCTACATTTTCATTCTACATAAAGTGCCTACAGAGAGTGCATTCTATAGACAATTTTTGTGAAATTTCAGTTTTTGTTATTTGTTCTTGTATTATATGAATAGTATTTGACGGAAAAAATTTTAGTTACAGGTTTCAGTTAACGTTTGCATTTCAATTAAAGTTTGCATTATTGTGGTTTCTGTTAAATGCATAATATAATGTGAAATCACATAAAAGTTTTATGCATTTGTTAAAAAGTTATTTGTGTGGGAATATCGGACTGAGAAGTTTTATGAAACGGTTTGTCATTTGACACTGAATTTATAGCCTGAATGTATAAATTTTATTAACTGAATTTAACTATATTATTAACTATATTTTAACTATATATTAACCGTTACTATAATTAACCTTGATCAGTTACTATTAATTATTAATTAATATTATTAACTGATAATTATAACCAAAAAATATAACTAATATTTTTCAGTTTGAAACAAAAAGCTGTAAAGTAAAAAATTGTATAGAATGAAATATTTAATATATTTAACCAAATATTTAATATATTTAACCTTAATGATGATATATGAACAACTCAATAAATATAATATACAGTTAAACAATAACACTAACAATCTTTAATGTTAGACTTCAATATAACGTTTGTTACGACATTATATTATCACGCATATCAGTTAAATAACGTTTGTTAAAAGTATTATACAGTATAACTCATAGTATAAGCGTATATATCACTACATATATGTGAATCATACATACCTGCATATAATAATAATAATGATAATGATAATAATGTGCATATAAAAACGTCATTAACACACACCATGAACAAAATGTGGATTCATTAAATACAGCGCCAATATGTATAATATTGTATATTATATACGTAACATACATACTTTATGTATGTTACATAAAGTTACGCATAATATACTTTGTAATATACTCAAAACGATGAATATTTAGTTAAGAAGTTTTACATTTGCTCCAAAATTAGAGCAATATTGTTCTTCACAGTTAATTATTCTGTTACAAAAATACAATATTTTGCAACAGAATAATTAGCATACAAACGATAATTATCAGTCAACATTGATACATCATTACAAATTAATTAATTAAGCCCAATGTTCACACTAATTAGTTTAAACGCGTAAAAGCATACAATTAAAAAAGCGTACGAATACAATCAACTCAAATGGATTACAATTGAAATTCAACAATAAATGAAAACGATAACTTTCGCAAACTCTATTTACAAAAACAACACGGCTTTTATAAAACTGAAATTTTGTAAAACTAAAATTTTTTAGAACTAAAATATCACCCTCCTCTATAAAATTGTTCTTCCAACGAATAAATCTTTTCCTGCAATAAATAAAATATAGTTTCTTTAAACTCAATTTTTTCTTTGAATTTTCTAATTTTGTTCATCATAACTCAAATAAAATGATAAAATTATTAAATAGATCCCTGCCAGGATGAAGGGGGGGGGGGGGGTGACAGCTGGGAGGGCATCCCAAAACTATTTCATATTTTGTTAGACAGATAAGCGTCAGACTAGTTACTCAAATGACTACAAAATTGCGCCAAAATTACTTCTCATTTATTTCATTATTGAATATAATCTTTTAAATAAACAGCATAAATACATAAAATCATAGATATATATATTCTAAGGGTCCCTAATTTAGTTAGTTTTATGTAAAAAAAATCTTAAAAGACAACCCCCCCCCACCCCACTTCCTGTATTTATATATCAAATGATATGCTCAATAGTCCACACAACACAAAGTAAAATAAAAAATGATATAAAAAAACAAAAAATCTGATGGTATAGGGGCAGGGGGACCCCTTCCTCAAAATTTAATTTCAACTTACTATAAGACTAAAAATTAAGATTGTGTTGAGACTTTTGTTCACCCCCCCCCCACCAATAATCCTAATGCTGACATAATGATGTATGAACTTGTAACAAGACTCTGTTATCATTTGATAAGATGAGATAACGTCATGCGTCTATTGCGTTATATGACCCAGTGTTCAATAAGAATCATATAATACAACATATTATACAAAGTTGTATATCATAGTAAAACTGTAAATCATCTTAACTATCTACCTATAGCTAACGTTCATTATTAATTTTAACTGATTAGTGTCAATTAGTGTTAATTATTGAGAGAAACGTTCATTAATTAATTGAAATAACTCTGATAGTGTACATACTCTACATACAAGCTTATATACCAAGCGTATATCTTGAAATTACATTGCAAATATAATATATACCATAATAATAGTAATAATGATGATGATGTAACTGCTTACAGTTAATAAAGACCTCATCACAATAATAATGATGATGTAATCATAATTCCGATGATAATAAATATCATCATATAATCATTTATCATAACACATATTTTCATATATATAAAATCCAAAGTTAAAATCCGCAAAACCTCATATCGTAACTTGAAACGCCGGCTGCTGATTGGTCGACCCAGTTCCTCGAAGCGTCTGATTGGTCCCCGCTTGTTGGAATGGATTCACGACCCCCCCTCCCGCCGCTCCCCCCTTAGCGACCCAATTTGATTCAAAAGCATCGCCCCCCTGTTTTTGCCAGGCCCCCCCTGATCCTAAGTTTTGCATCCCTTGGGGGGGTGCCACCTTTGGACTCTCGGGAAAAAATTGCCCTCCGGTCGTGACGGAAGCCCCCCCATTAGATTTGACCCCCCCTCTGATCCCGGGGGTAATGACCGGGGCCCCAGCAAAGGGGTCTATAAAGTTTGCCGTAGAATTGAGCCAGGATTCAGCCTCTGATACGCCCCCCTTTGGAGAGGGAGCGGGACCCCAGGGATTATTTGGGGGGGCAATGATTGGGGGGGAGCTACTAGAGGGAATGTTAGACGGCAGGGCAGTGGGGGCTAGAAGTGTAAACGAGATAAACGGTTTAAGATAAATGGTAATTCAAAATATAATCTATTTATTGTCACAACAGTATTTTGACAACAGTGCAATTAAATAAATTTATAAATAATTAAGATAAAATCACCTCTCTTATTCTCTCAATTGAAAACTATACTTTATAAAATTCGTATACTTTCCTTAATTAATTGTACCCTTCTCTCAAGCCTATAGTTTATTACCTTATTCTCTAATCTTTCTTCTTGATGTACCCTTCTCGATAACCTTAATTAAACAAATAAAATTTAAAAAAATCAAATTCCCACCTTGCATATAAGGCCCCCTCTGTACCCCTCCCTGCATCATATACATCCCCCCACCCATCTGTCCCTGCCCATACCCCCCTCCCAGCACTAGCGGGTACCCCGGGGCCCCCACCCCTCCACTCAAAAATTGCGGCTGATTATACTGCATCATTGTAGGCGCGTACATCGGATGATTGACACCATAAGCTCCGCCTCCCATTGTTGATTGATAAGGCATAGGCCCGCCTCCCATAGCTGACTGACAAGGCATAGCTCCGCCCCCCATGGCACCGCTAGTGTTGTTGTTTTGTATTTTAAGTGCAGAAAGGTCATCAGTTAGGCCCCCTTCCCCCAGACCCTCTTCACTTTCTAATATTGTACTGATGGCTGCAGACAAAAAAATTTGTAGAGAGATACAGAAAAACCCAAACACTCACACACACACACACACACACACACACACACACACACACTCACACACACACAAACAGACAGAGACACA
>JAQIXG010006260.1:0-10509 GCA_034700105.1 Oconnorella tubifera
ATACAACTCAAAAAATGCATTATATCTTAGCAAGGGGGGGGGGTTAGGGGTTTCACTATGCTAAACTCACATCCTTAACATAAAAAATCATAGGACTTCCAATGGGGGGGGATTAAACCCTTTAAATCCCGCCCCCTTGCCTACGTCACTGATTTTACTATAATATTCAAATTAAAATTATATAGCTAGAACACTTCGTTTATAGTACTGTACAACAGCGGTAGGTAATTTACAGGTCCTGAAGTCTCAAAAAACTGAGAACAACTGATCTAGAAATCGCTTATTCCTGATAGCTACATTATGTTAGTTGAATGTTTCATTCATTTTACAAGACTAGACCTATGGCCAAATGAAAACATGACAATTCCCTTATTTTCTTATGTATTTGTGTGGTCTTTATGTACAATTAATAAGCAATGGAAGTGACTAGAATACTAAACCATAAAGCAGAACAGACAAAACACATTTTCAAGTACGTTATAATAATATTATGCAGTATATGCAATCGAAAAAAAGAGAACTCAATTAGACTACATAAAATATATCTCATAGTAAATTACCTAATAAGATATATAATAAATAAACTACTGTAGTGTCATATAATAGGCTAATGTGTCTATAGTATAGACACATTAGCCTATAGACTCAGTAGTTCTAACATGTCTCGTGTATCTAATAATTAAAAAATAAATAAAATATAAATTTAAAAAATAGCTCTTGGAAATAGGAGAACATATTTCACGAAACACCTAACATTGTAACTCGATCGACCTTAATTAAATACGTTTCACACTGGTCACTGATTACTCTGACGCGCAGTCACCCCGGGGCTCGACTCGCGACTCTTGAAGTTTCGCATACCTATCAGGGGCTCGCCCTGCAATTTTCCCCGCGGTCCACTCCGGGGGTTTCCTTTCGGCGGGTGGAGTCATCAGTATGAACAGCTCCTAATTGCTTGCAATAATGGTTTGTTTTCCTTTGTGGCTCGCCACAAAGGTTCCTTTGTGGTTTTCCTTTTTAAAATAGACCTATATTTTTCGTAATTTAGAATTTCTTTTGATTCAAGCGATTAGTTTTTATCACCTTTTGTTGCATTCATATTTTTGAATCATCAAAAACCAGTGGGTAGACAGTAAACTCAGTAAAGCCTGTAAAGGTGAAATAATACGTTCTTTGTTAAATATCTAGCAAATTCTAGATAAAAATTGACCTTTATATGTCAACATGTATTATCAATAAATTCATAAAAATTTAAATATATGCCTACTTTGGCCAGAAGATTTCAAAAATTTTGCAGAGTTAATTTCTTTTGGGCACCCTGTCATTTAACGAATTAAAAATTTCTAATTTAGCATTCGATTCAACAATGACATAGGCCTATAATAGTAGACCTATAACATAAGCCTATAAATTGGCCTATAGGCTCTTTATAATTGCTAAGTATAGGCCCATAGAAAGTCTGCAACGTACGTCACAATAAGATGACAAAACTTGGGCCTATTGTCTTAGAATATCAGTGTCGTCTCAGCATATATCTAGGTTTCATTTATTATGTTAAAAAATTAAACTACATTCAGAAAATTTCAGTGATGTTAGGTCTCGAGACCAGGTCTCGTCTCGAGACCGCCTCGAGATCAGTTTTTAAGGTCTCGGTCTTGGTCTCGAAACCAGACGTTCAGGTCTCGGTCTTGGTCTTAGTCTCGAAGGGTCAGGTCTCGGTCTTGGTCTCGGTCTCGAAGGGTAAGGTCTCGGTCCTGTAGGGTCAGGTCTCGGTCTCGGTCTTGTTAAAAAGGTCTTGAAAAAATTTCAAGGCCTTGAAATCTTCTTGATTGAAATTTAAAGATTGAAATCTTGAAATTTTTAGGCAAATATAGCTAAATCTTAGCAATAGTTAGCAAAAATCTTGCAAATGCAGCTACAAGGTAATATTATGGTGTTCAATTTAAGTAGTAATTTCTGATAATTCATGTATCAGTTAGAAGTAAAATCGAAAAATGTGCGCAAAGATCTGTGTTTATATTTTCGTTTTTGCTTTCACATGTGTTAAAAATGTATTAATTGCAACTAACGTCGTATACTAACAAAAAAGTAGAAGTAGCAAAACTATTAAAACAATATATAAGCAATATATAAAATAATAAACCTGAACGTCTGCTGGACACATAGAACTATAAAACTTCAACTTAATGGGATATTTCTGACACTGGTTCTAATTGTGAATTGATATGTATAATTAATATTCAATCGAATGATCGATATGAATGGTAGATTTTTATATTACAATTATTATTACAGGTTAATACAAAATGAGAAATAATGTTAATAATCCTAATTGCATTTGACTATTATTAACTTTTTATGTGCGTGTGACAATATTAATGATGTTGATCAGCCTCTGATTGTGACTGCACATCGTGTCAAATGTTGCATTTTGTTATATTGTAGATGTGTTGCAGTTTTGTGCAATAAATTGATGGTGATAACAGTGTTTCAATTTTGTAAGTAATGTAATGATTATGATAATGACAGTCACTGTAACTGTTTATTGTGTCTGATGTATTTGTTTTTTAATTTCACATTGTATTATGTATAATAAGTCGCCAACGATTGATGGGTGGTCCTTGACAAGTCTTGCATAGACCTGTTGGTTTTGACCTTGATCTAAGTTTGTTTTATATCTCAGTCTTCGTTTCGGAGCACCTGGTCTTGGTCTCGGTCTTGGTCTCGAAGCTAATGGTCTTGGTCTCGAACCATCAGGCCTCGGTCTTGGTCTCGAATCATCAGGTCTTGGTCTTGGGTCTCGGATCATCACGTCTTGGTCTCGTCTTGATCTTGACAAAAAAGGTCTCGTTAACATCACTGGAAAATTTCAGAAAAGTTAATTTCTAGCAATAGGCCTAAATGACGAAAGTCCACATTAGGTATTTATTGTTAGAAAATTGTATTTATGATCCGTCTGAGACATCTTCCACAGCCCAATCCGCTGCTTCTGCACTAGGAGTGGGTGATGTAGAAGCAACGGACAAGATCACCCGAATCTTGACATTCTTCTAAGATTTTCACATTGCCAATCCTACCAGACTACAGACCGTGCGCAAATTAAGTCAATAAACTGCCCGCAAGACCGAGCGCAAGTCTATAAACTGCCAGCCGGACCGTGCGCTAGTCTATAAACTGCCAGCTGGACCGTACGCAAGTCAATAAACTGCCTGCAAGACCGTGCGCAAGTCTATAAACTTCCTGCAGGACTGAGCGCAAGTCTATAAACTGCCTGCAGGACCGTGCCAAAGTCTCTAAACTGCCTACAGGACCGAGCGCAAGTCTATAAACTGCCTGCAAGACCGAGCGCAAGTCTATAAACTGCCCGCAGGACTGTGAGCAAGTCTGTAAACTGCATGCAAGACCGTGCGCATGTCTATAAACTGCCTGCATTGTTAGCATCACTGAAAATGTTGATGAGAACGATACCAACGACCACGGGACAAAAAATTACGGCAATCGGCTTTTAATGAACCAGGATCGAGGGGTGATTGTATTTATGAAACTTTGTAACGTAGCCAAGAATTGCCCAAGAGGGGGGGGATGTTTCATTTAAAATTAGGAGTACTAAACTTTTTTGGTTCTAAAATTGCATGTTCTCGGTCTCTAATTTAGTCAATGCATGTAATCAAAGCAAAATTTCATGTGCATTACATCGTCACAAGTGAGAGGTTTTCAGTGGTGTATCCAGGATTTCACTAAGGTGGGGGAGGTCACGTCTTTAACAAGACAAGAAATTAATTTTTTTGAATCCAATGGGAGGGGGGCAATAACCCCTACAACCCCCTGCTCTTGCCTACGCCACTGATAAAGCTCAGCGTGCCAAGTCGACGGAACATAGATGGCTTATTGGATAAAATCACATCAAAATTGGTTTGCTGAATAAATATAAATTATGATTTTTTTATAACGTTTGAACAAAATTTAATACCGACTGGTTAACTACTTGGTTTTGAATGTGGTTGGGGGGGGGGAGTAGTTCTTGGTTCGATCAAGATATTGGGCATGAAATGAGCTAGCAATGGGGTCAGCTATAGCAGTATACCTATTCGATTATTGTAAATTTGTATTACCATCTTTTTTTAATTGTATTTTTTTAGGTCTGAAAAACATCAGATCTGTGGAAAGTGGTTCTATCAGTTGACAACTCGGGAGGGATGACATATTGAACAAAAGCAAAAATTGTGAATTAAATTTAATTCTGTATTTTTATACAGGTAAACAGATAATTTAATTTAACTTTAATTGTTATAAGTAACACACATTGTGTTACTTATAACAATTAAAGTTTTTTTCAAAAAAATAACGTATTATATGTATAAGTAATGAGCAAGGTTCTTTTAGACTCAAGCTTAATATTGGACAAATATTAATATATTGCTTAAAAATATCTGTTATATGCTATTCATCACAGATAATACCTAATGAAATTGTTATCATAAATCGTGTACACGGTTAATTAACACCAATCAACTGATTAATATAGGCATTGTTCAACCATTGTTCCCTTGCATGAACTGCAAAAAATCTTCACAAGTTCGTATGATGGCAAGATACAGCGGTTTGCATTTTGTGTTGAATTCTTCAAAAGCGTTGTTGGTTCGTGGCAGTTCATTTCCAAAATAATCACACACACAACCAGATCCTTGCATCATGGATTGACTCTATGATATAGAAGACCAATGTTCAGGACTTCAAAATAATTGACTCAGTTTCACGTAGCAACTCAATTTCTATGGCTTAAGTCTGGCCCTTTGTTAGATGATGACTTGCTTCGGGAGCCATGGTGTTTCCTCGATGACTACAAACTCCCCAGCATCACTCTTATAAATCCTGAGCCGATTCAGACTTCTCTCTAACGAGGCCTCTTAGATTTGGTTAGAGGCATCGTCGCCCCTCTCATTCACTAGTCCACTCTACAATCTAATGTTTACGTTCTTATGTTTATCTTCTCTACACATCTCCTTGCTCCTGATATTGTAGTGAATTTTATGCATATCTTGGCACCTGCAACAAAGAAATACTGGTCTTTCACTTGAACAAGCGTTCATTATGTAATATGACAATAAATTACCACAGTATTAACAATCAATGTTCATCAAAATAGATTTAATCACTACAACAGGAATCACAAAAACTGACATTATAACTTTATGACATTGTGATATTTATGCAGTCTAAATAATCTATACTTTTAAAATAATTTAAACTTTCTTAAATAATTTCACAAAAAATAATCATAATAATAAATACATAATACATAATAATAAATTTAGCAGAAAATGCAGAATATGCTGATATGTAGAAGTTTCAGATTCAGCTTTGAAATCACTGCGTATCGATCACAAAGTCAGCGGAACACAAAAACACATATGAAAGTTCAGAATTATGGTACTTTAGGTCTCATGATTTATACGCAAATACTTTAGCTTACATTTGTTATCAGACCTTAAAACTATACGCTCATGGAAAAACATACCGTATAAGCTTCTATACAGTATGCACAATGTTGAGCGCAGTGAACTTTGTGAACTCACTGTACATGTAATCAAGTGACAAGCATCAAACCTTTTACCTTACATCATTAACTTCTATAATTCATATAAAGATTGAAAAAAGGAATGAAAGTTCCCCTGTTAGAATCATTACAATTTACTGTTTTTACACACATTGTGTTACTTATAACAATTAAAGTTTTTTTCAAAAAAATAACGTATTATATGTATAAGTAATGAGCAAGGTTCTTTTAGACTCAAGCTTAATATTGGACAAATATTAATATATAGCTTAAAAATATCTGTTATATGCTATTCATCACAGATAATACCTAAGGCCGGTTCACATTGGCCGACATTTTGCACAAGCTCCTCGTGAAATTTTCACGCGTCCACAGGCGTCCAAGAAATTGCGTCAACTTGCACGCGTGCCCACGTGTGAAAATTTCACGAGCAGCTCGTGCAAAATGTCGACCAATGTGAACCGGCCTTAATGAAATTGTTATCATAAATCGTGTATACGGTTAATTACCATCAATCAACTGATTAATATAGGCATTGTTCAACCATTGTTCTCTTGCATGAACTGCAAAAATCTCCACAAGTTCGTATGATGGCAAGATACAGCTGTTTGCATTTTCTGTTGAATTCTTCAACAGCATTGTTGGTTCCTGGCAGTTCAATAATCACACACACAACCAGATCCTTGCATCATGGATTGACTCTATGATATAGAAGACCAATGTTCATGACTTCAAAATAATTGGCTCAGTTTCACGTAGCAACTCAATTTCTATGGCTTAAGTCTGGCCCTTTGTTAGATGATGACTTGCTTCGGGAGCCATGGTGTTTCCTCGATGACTACAAACTCCCCAGCATCACTCTTATAAATCCTGAGCCGATTCAGACTTCTCTCTAACGAGGCCTCTTAGATTTGGTTAGAGGCATCGTCGCCCCTCTCATTCACTAGTCCACTCTACAATCTAATGTTTACGTTCTTATGTTTATCTTCTCTACACATCTCCTTGCTCCTGATATTGTACTGAATTTTTTGCATATCTTGGCACCTGTGACAAAGAAATACTGGTCTTTCACTTGAACAAGCGTTCATTATGTAATATGACAGTAAATGTTTTAAAAAATTGATCAAACAATGTTCATCAAAATAGATTCAAAGCACTGCAACAGGAAATGCAAGAAATTGTGACATTGCGAGATTTATGTAGAAGAAATAATTTATACTTTTAAAGTAATTTAAACTCTCTAATAATATCTGAAAAAACAATACAATCCATACATAATAATAAATTTAGCAGAAAATATGTAGAAGTTTCAGATTCAGCTATGAAATCACTGCGTATCGATCACAAAGACAGCGGAACACAAAGACACATTCGAGAGATCAGAATTATGGTACTTTAGGTCTCATAAAAATATACGCAAATACTTTAGTGTACATTTTTTATCAGACCTTAAAAATATACGCCCATGGAAAAACATACCGTATACACTTCAATACGGTATGCACAATGTTGAGCGCAGTAACCTTTGTGAACTCACTGTACATGTAATCAAGTGACAAGCATCAAACCTTTTACCTTACATCATTAACTTCTATAAATCATATAAAGATCGAAAAAGGAATAAAAGAATAGTTTCCGCTTTACAATTATTACAATTTACTGTTTTAACACACATTGTGTTACTTATAACAATAATATTACATCTGAATAAAAATATGACTAACTACAGTAACTGAGGTTCATTTAACCCTTAAAAAACAAAATCACAAGTTTTCAGTAATTATTTAATCACTGTTATAATAATTATTGGGGGACATACATTTCCTCCCCCGGACCCATGTTATAATATATTTCCGCCCCGCCACCCATGTTATAATATATGAACATAATAATAAAGTGTGAACTTTATTATTATTATAAAAAAAGAATTATTATAATAATTATAAGAATATTATATTTATTGTAGAATTATTATTTTATTATTGTAAAAGGCTTTATTTTATAATGCTTTAAGGTAACTATAATTTTATGATACTATAGAATTATAGTTTCTGCAACAGTTTCCTCAAAGTTCTGAATTAGCACGTATATAAGTTAATTTATTCACACTTTTTACTTAAATTTCTTTTTTCAACAAAAAAATAATTTGTTAAAAATTATGATTTTTATTGGTTGTTTTGTATTATAACTAATTAGATTTAATTAAAATAGATAATACTGTTTTTTTATTGTATTTCATTACTTAAAAAGTTTTAATAAATAAAATTATTCTAAATTAAAAATGAATTTTTAGTTAAAAATTAATTATTAATTTTTAATTGAAACTAATTCTTAATTAAAAATTATAGAATTGTAAAAAGTCATTGTATCTTTTAAATAATACAATAATATTTTATACTGAGACGATATACAATTAAAACACTTAACCTTAATTGAAACTAATAAAACAAAATAAGAAAACTGAAACTAATTACCACATTACTTAATTGGTCTGCCTGTATTATCTTCCTAAATAAATTATAAAAAACAGTATATAAAAAAGGGGGGAATTGTCCGGTGAGGGAAATGTCCGGGGCAGGAAATGTCCTACACTTTAATTATTATATAATGAATACTAATAATTAATATAAATTATTTACTTATTAGAATTAATGATTATTCATTATTAATTAAATTATTCATTATCTTTAAACAACAAAGAAAAGTTTATTCTAATAAGTTATTATTAATTATTATTTATTATAATTAATAAAAATTAATTATTTATTATAATTAACGAAAATTAATTATTATATTCATTTTGTATTTATTAATTGTATTTACTAAATATTATATAATAAAATATTAATTAAATAATTTTCATACAAATTTTCAAAAGCCATGCTTTTTGCCGGCATGGTTACTTGTACGACAAGAAACCATGGTTGTAGAATTTCTTCAATTAAATTCACGAATTAAATCTCTTAATAAGCTAAATTATTGACATTGTAACGGGTAAAACAATTAAAAATTTGCGTTAATAATTATCACATTTATACAATGAATAACTTAAATGATACGAAGATAAAATTTCAAAATTACGACGTTTAATTTAAAGTATCGTACGTGGGTCCATCGCTAGAGGTCAAATTAGGGTCAATTTTCTCAGTTGGCACTCTAGAGAGGCATTATTTGTCACTAGTCCCCCCCTTCAGAAATCCTACATGTCAATCACGTATTTAATATTCCATAGAAGCTATTTACGATTTAATTAATGTTAGAATTTTAATATTAATCTTATAATAAATTAATTTATATTTAAAATTTTAAAAATTAGAATTAAGAACAAAGTTAATTTTTAAATGAACTATTAAATGAGATTAGCCTATTACACTGATTGTGGGCGGGACTCGTTAAAACGAGACAGTTTGATTGACAGTTCGCGTGGTCTCGTAGTCTCCGCATTAAAATGGCTTTGAATAAATTGAGTATAGATAAACTGGATCTGAATGGCAAGCGAGTCCTAATCAGGTATAGGATTCTATCTCATTCATACTACGCAGTGCTTTATCTGGTATACGTCGTTTATTCATTAAATTAATTATAATTTAATTATTACGTATTGTTTTGTCAAGGTCATTTAAAGGGCAGTGGAGTTTTAGGCTTAAAATTGATTTTGATTTAATGTATTCGTTGAATAGATGCATAAAATGATAGAATTAAAATGGATTGGCTCTACTACCCTCATTTTTTAATTCCCCTTCCCTTGTGGAAAAATTTCCAACTAAAAGATAATAAAAATGTTACGGGTTAATTTGTAACATTGAATTGTAGGTCTAATTATAATTATGGCATTGTCAAGCGTATCAAACGTGATTTTTAATGCAAGTTTTGATGAAGGCATTCATTTCATCTGAATTAAATAGTTTAATTGTTAATTTTATTTGTTGTAGAGTGGACTTCAATATTCCAATGAAGGATGGAAAGATAACGAATAATCAGAGGTAGATTTAGTTTATAATCGGACGGATAATTCATTATGTGATTGATATCATAATCAGTGAGTAGAAAATAGAATTGATTCAGAAACGAGATCCAGTTTCAAATCCCAATCCCGATAGCGGAACTAATACTAAATAATTTGTTATCTAATCCTTTAGAAGGCGTCTAAATTATTAGCTCGAATCTCTGTACTCGGATGCTGTGTCTTGTACTTTGTCTTAAATTGTAGCTCTGTTTATTATTATTATTTTTATTAACAATAAATATTTAAAATGTATAAATTTGAAATCAAAAGTATTGAGTATAGAGGATACTTTGATTCGCAATATATATTCATTGCTGTTCACAACTGAGTAATATGACATTATTTATGTTTTTATTTATAATATTAACATTTTAGAATAAACGTTAAAGGATTTTGTTATGTTATTTTGCAGAATAGTTGCAGCTTTACCGACGGTAAAGTACGCACTTGAGAAGGGTGCAAAGGCGGTAGTTTTAATGAGTCATCTTGGTAGACCAGATGGTAAGAAAGTAGACAAGTATTCGCTGAAACCAGTAGCAGACGAATTGAAAAAACTGCTGTCAAAGTATGCGTCTTTTTGTATCTAGAATGAATTTATAACGTAAATCATTGTAATATTTGATAGCATTTTATTATTTATTTTTTTATATAGCGAATAGTTTTTCTTTTTTGTTGGTGTTGTTATATACACGATGTATCATGTCAGCTATATACACTTTGTTTTTGAATCTTAAGAGATGATTAAGAATAAGGAACATTATTAAATGAATTGCTTTGAAAGAATTAAATTTGATTTTGATCATTATTTTGTTTCTAGACATGTCAATGATATGAATTCTAGACATGTCAGTGACATGCATTAACTAATTAAACACGGTTCAGACTGGGCGCTTTGTCGAGGAGCTCGCCCCGCGACTCGCCCAGCGACCCGACGCGCGACTCGCCC
>JAQIXG010006261.1:0-10509 GCA_034700105.1 Oconnorella tubifera
CCTCCCTCCCTAATTATATACAATATATTATAACATTTTAAATCTGCACCGACACCTGGCGAATAAATATTATATACAACGCGCCTATTGTTCTAATCTGTGAAAATATCCGCTCGTGTAAACTAATCATCGCTCCTTATAGAAACATAATGATTGATTTTTGCAGCAGTTTGACGTTTTTGTTCAAGTCAGTAATTATATCGAGTTACAGAGGGACAGCGAGACAGACGAACTTAGCCAATTATTATATTAGATAATATAAATCTTTCTATTAATATAATACAAGGCCTAATTGAAATAAACATGCACTAAAATTATAATATCTAATAAAAAATACATCAAAATTCAAATTCGCTACACTAGCAGTAGTTTGTTTTTTTATCAGTTATTATTTTCTTTAATTAGTCTACTTATTTCATCGAACTTGCGTCTTTTTTAAACTTCTCGTCTAAAATTAAAGCTTCGTTATAGTCTTTCTCTGCTTTATCTTCTTCCTTCTTAACATCATCGAATTTACTTTCGAAATAGGCAGTATTGTTCTGGGATTTAATCACATTTTCGCACAGTTGTTTTAAATCTGTCGGGTCATTTGCACTTTCAATTTGGATATGATTACATAACTGACGGCTAAATCAGCCATATGAACTGACTTTATCCAAATATGTTAGCCAATGAAAAGTTTATATTTATTAACCAATAAAAACATCAAAAACACTTCGTTAATTTTCGCTTATAAAAATTACGATATTTAAATAAAAGTCAGCTAAAATTTTCTGAAAATAATCGCAAACTACGTCTGATCAGTCTCAATAACCCTAATCATGACTTTAGTTCAGGGCCGGCCTTAGGCACAGGCAAAGCAGGCAGTTGCCTGTGGCGCCGCAATCTAGGGGGCGCCATTTTCACAAAAAAATAAAGTGACATAATGAAAAAATATATGATATTTGTTCAAATACAATAAAAACTGTCAAGACTGAGTGATGGATAGAAATTACAAATGAATTAATGTTAATATCTTGCATGTTGCCTGAGAAAACAAATGCCTCTGAAAGTTTTTCAATTTTTAAAATCAACTCGTTGCTTGGAACTTTTTCCAAACTATCTGCTATTGCAATCCGAATTTTGTTAACTGTAATTCCAGTCAGTGTGGCAATTGGAGAAAGAAGTTTTTCAAAGTTGAAACTGCGGTCCTCTATGACACATGAGAGACTTACAACTCTAGCTATAAGCTGTCTATTGAGAAAGATATAGTCTAAACATTAGATTACGGTGATATTATAAGTAATAGGAGAAAGAAAAGTATCTTTTAAGTAAAATCGAACTTCTGAAAGAGATGAAACGTTTGCTACGGTTAGTAATATTGTATGTTTTAGGAAGACTAGAAAAAGAAGTAGGCCTATTCTGAATACTTCAATAAATATACACTGTATTTGTTTAAATATTTCATGCTTCTTTCTCGAAAATTCAAAACATTTGACCATTTACAGAACAGTGGCGGATCCAGGCCATCCAGACGATTTATGTGGCGTTTTAATTATTTCCATTTTTCTTCAGAGCTGACCTTTTTTTAGGTTGTCGACTAGGTTTTACGTTTTTGAACAGAGTTTATAACATTACATGATTTATATAGTCAAAATCTATCTGTGTCTATAGAAGCCTACCAGCTTAACATTTATTTATTACAAACAAGTATGTTAACTATGTAGGAGGGGGGGGGGCGATCGCTCCATCAAGATTTAAATTAACATGTAAAAAAATAAAAGGACAATGTAGCGAGGAGGGGACGATCGCCCCCATCGCTCCCCCACCCCCCAGATCCCCCCCCCCCCAATGGATCAATTACTGTTACAGAATTATGAAAGTTTTACTTTACAAGTTAAAATAATAAATATTATTAATTTAGTCAGCGTAAGGTTCTGGCTGGTGCATCATTGGATTGTGACGGGTGAAGATGATGGGGTGGGGTCAGAGCCTCATAGGGCGCCAAAATGTATACTTTCCCTAGGGCGCCATTTTGGCTAGGGCCGGCTCTGCTCTAGTTACAGTCTAAACGCAAATTCTAACCCTAAACTATCTCTAACCCTAACTCGTACACGTGTGCGAAACCGAATGAGATAATATTTAGATTATATTTCTATTGGCCTTACGATTTATATAATTAGTAATATTTTTACATAAGTGTTATCTTATGTAAAAATATTACATATTTAAACAATATTATCTTAATCAATTTTCCGCCATTATTATTTTTAATATAATTTTTGCTTTCGTCAACTGGCTGCGATGTAACTAAAATACAAATTTTCTTATTCATCTAAAAACGGGTAAGTTCGGTAAACTGGCTGATGTAGCCGCTTTTTACATTCTCTCGACTGCGTTCTGTTGCACGATCTGTGCAGGTGTTCTAATTCTTTCTTTAAATAAATGTTTTCGTTGTTTAATGCTTTGAAATTTTCATTAGATTCATTATACTCTGTGGTAAATTTTCTCCTGCTTACAATTTAATATTGTCTTTCTCTGCTCCAGATGACTTCGATTCCTAAAATATTCTAGTATGTAAAATACACATTATTCCATGTAAGTTTATTTAATATTTTCATTAATATTGTATTTTGATGTTGATTAATGTAATAAGAAGTAATTACTGGCATAAAACATTAGTTTTTGGGTAACGACAAAGCGTTTGCTAGGTTAAAAGCTATGAATGTGCCGTGAACTAAACATGTTTAGGCCTTTATACACAACTCATGATATAATGATAGAGAAATATTAAAATTTCTCGAAGCATTATCATCATTCATTATCATAGGCCTACTAAGCCAAGGGGTCAAGTCAACTCGCCTACTGGGTACTGGGTACTGGGAATCTCGCCTACTGGGGATCTCGCCTACTACTGAAATTTATACATTTTTTAAATAAATGAATAAAATAGATAAAATAATTTATAATAAATAAATACATTATTTTTCCTGATAAATTAAGAAAAATAATTAAAATAATGTAAAAGAAATAAAAATTTAACTAAAAATGAAATAAATTCTTTTAATGTCAATGATGTAATGTAATGTGATGTAATGTAAATAATATAAAATAATAAAAAAATATTAAAATTAAAAAATTAAATAAAAAATTATAATAAAAATTTAAAAAAATTAAATAATAATAATATAAATAATTAAAATAACAAAATAAAAATAATAAATATAATTAAAAACATTAAATTAATAATGAAATAAATAATAAAATAAATATTAAATAAATAATTTTTTAACTATAATTAGCAATATTAATTATACATTTTATTTATAATTAATAATAAATTAATTCATAATATAATTTTTCCAGGAGATCCCCAGTAGGCGAGATCCCCAGTAGGCGAGATTTCCAGTAGGCGAGATTCTCAGTAGGCGAGATCCCAGTAGACGAGTTACCCAGTAGGCGAGTTGACTCGCCATTAGGGCTTCATTAGAGTTTCTGTTATAATTTGTAATGATTTTTAATTAAAAAGATAAATTTTCATAAATGTAATAAAAGGCTGCATGTAATCCAATTTGAAAACTCGAAACAGAACAATCAAAGCATAGAATCGATAAAAGAAAATGCTTTTTTTCTGACTCGCGCTTGATTAACGAAATCAGTGACAAATAATTGTAGTTATTTCATATATTATTTTTATAATTTCTTAATTTCCCGGGTTAGTAATTTCATTTTTTATTTGATAAATTTACCATTAATTTAATATATTCTTTTTCGTCGCTGTTTTTCGGAAATTCCGAATCTATTGAAAGAGTTTAATATTTTTATATAAATAAATGTTTTATTATGTTAATTATTATTTTCAATAAATCATATAGTTACAAGTGATGCAACAAAATAATTTTAACAGATTATGTTGATATAACAAATATTTTAATTTTACTGCAAATATAAAACTAATGAAATGGTGAATCAGAGTATTTTTGTAGAATCGGAGCAACTATAACTTAACGATGAATTACTGTATAATATTCCTTGGAAAACAATCAGAATAACAGTGCTCCCCCAATTGAATTTTGAAATTTTACAATATACCACGATGTTTCAATTTAGTTTCATAATATGTAGCCTATTATATTCCATAGAAGCTCGCTGGTGAAGTAATAGGGCATATAATATATGATATAAAACCTATAGATGCCAGGATTAAGTCAAGTGAAGTGCAAATAGTTAGTGCAAATATTGTCAATTTGAATAAAATGCCCTAGACGAGTTTTGGAAATGTTAATTCAGAACTAACCTTTGTATTATTACTAAACTAACAATAATTATTACCTTTATTGCGCTTTTTGATTGAGACTTGCCAATCCAAAAAATGTGCAATGAGAATTAATAAGACTGGAATAAGCAGTAGGGGTAATCCAAGTACTAATCCGAGATATGATAATGAAACAGCTTCTAACTTTTAAAATAAATAGAAGTATGAATTACTTGCGATAATCATCGTATAATTTTAAGCAGTATTTCGCAGGTTGCAAAGAAATATTTTAAATAAACTAAAGTTGGCAGCCAATAAGACATCAGAGAAACTTTATAAGCATTGGAAATACTATTTTAAAGTTGGTATGTTACTACAGCATTTTCAAAACAAGTTATACTTTAGGATAATTTTCTATCTCAAATATTAGTTTGACAGTGTCTGTCAAGAAAGTGAATATTATAAATAATACTAAAATTTATTTAGGTACTGTTGTAGACAGATTTCATTAATTGTAATTCTCTAATAAAAAATAAACACATACCAAAACTTCTAAAATTAATTTATAATCTCTAGATTTTCTCAGCAATGAGTGGTAAATGTTTAATATGAGATAATATTAAGTTAAATATTAAATTCACAAAGTTATAATTATATTGCATGAATGAGGCAACTTTAAATCTTTTTTTCCATTTCATTACTTTCATATTTGGGTGATTCACAGGTGCAGTTTAATAATGAAAGCTGGACTATTATACATATTTGACAACTCGTGTAAAATATGCGCAATAGACCTAATCCGGCATATATTTAAAAATGCGTAAAATATGTACTTAAAAGAATTATAGATTAGTTATACCAAGTAAATATTAATAAATATGAATGATAAAAATTTACTTTTCGGATTCAAAAATGAATTTGATATATACCTTTCACATCATCTCGTGTTAAATTCACGAAGAGCGAATGCCCTTCAATTATTACAGTCTTATTCCTGATTGAACAGATTGCTGTGCAAAGAAAATTTTCTTCATATAAAAACTTTGACTGCTCAAAATCGATCATAGGTCCTAAAAGACCACTGTCCGTTCTAATCCAATGATACATGCAATCTAAATTGGTTTCTAGAGAACAGTTGTTCTTGAATGACGATGGATCATTCACTACTGCACTAGCCTTCGTGCCTTCAGATAAAGCTGAAAAAAACAGATATATAAAATGTACAGCTTTAAGCGATTAAGTGAGCAATAATAATATGAAGCAAAACTGTGGGCTACAGTGTATATTCACTATTTTATAGTCATAATGCAGATGATTATTAATTTTTAATGACGGTTTCAGTATATTTCAAATAGTTTAAAATTTTGAATGAAGTTGTTATAAATAAAGTAAAATTGAATATTAAAAGAACTCATTTTACTCACAGAGTATTTTAATCTTAGCAAAAAGGAAAGAAATGTTTAGATCCTGAATGGTATTTACTTTGAAGACAATTTTGTAATCTTTTAAGTAAGGTGTAGCTATGAAATTTAAAGTACTGACAAGTTCTGTATTATTAGAGTTGGACATTGTGGCCTTTCCAATTAAGTTTTCTGCTGATCCAGTCCACTCTCCTACTGATGCAATATTTCCATTATAAGAAACAATGCATGTTAAGCTGATGATGTCAGGTTGAATACCAGGTAAATCCAAATCGTAGGGTATTACTCCTTCCGAACTGATATTGTCAGAGCAAGAAAAGTTTTTATCTGAAATTAATGAACATTGTTACTGAGACAGTAAATATTATTACACTTCGATATTAGCTAAAATAAGAATTAGCTGTTTATTTATTTAACTAATACATTACAATAAATAATAATTTATAATTATTATTTATAATAATAGTCAATTTCAAAATTTATTATTTATTCTAAATATAATAAATATATTAAAATTACAAACAGTAAAACAACAAACCCAGAACTACAAGCTCTCCTGAATACATTTCTCCTTTAATTCCTTCAAATTGTCCCATATCGATACAGGTGTACATTCCCGAGTCTTTAAATTGAACTGATTTTATGGTTAAATTCTGAAATCCACCGTCACTTAGACTAATCGAGAATCTTTCACGAAAGTGTATAACAATGACGCCTGGTTGTCCTTGATAAATGGGGGTCTCGTCGTTTGATCCTGCTGGCGTGAAAGTCCACATCACAGAGTCACTGCTCGAAGACGCGCATGTTAGATGTACTGTACTGCCGATTGCTGTAAATACATTGCTAGGATAATGCGTCAGAGTTGACTGAACAATAACAATCCATGAACTCAATATATAGCAGATTTTTTGGTTTACTGATGAGTATTCAATCTGTCGCATTTTCTGTGATACTAAATATGTCAGCTTAGTAAGCTATTTAATCTGATGCATATTCTGTACTATAAATATCTAGATTTAGATTGAATCAATGTACCGAACGCATTTGGTTCGATAAATATTGTTGATATGCCATGGTTTTTAAGTAAACGAAACAAAGACAGTGTACTGTAATTTAACTGATGTGCTTATACTGGACCAGGTGTGATTATAATGATCAAGTTAGATAGCACCATAGTCTATTAACACTCATAGCACGATTTTCCTACAGATATCTTGCCAGTAAGGCGTTTGTAGAGCAATGATATTAATTTATTTATTAATATTCACAGACATTCTCTAAAATAGTTTCAATCTTCTGTGCAGATGTGAGGGTTATGCGGGTCTTGATTGGCCTTGACAAAAGGCGCGCTGCATTGAACCTTGAACCTTGGAAAACTGTTACTGAATTCTGCATATTGCGAAAACTATTCATTTGACAAAGCCGCTGCATATAATGGTCAACACTATTTATTTGACAAAGCGGACAAAAGTTACTCTAATAAGCTTGGAACAGTGGCCGGACAAAATATCGGCGGACAAAATGTCTTCGACAAAATGTCTTCGACAAAATATCTCTGCAAAATGTTTAAATATAGGGGTAAGGGTTAGTATTATAATTATGTTAGTATTAGAGATAAGGGCTAGGCCACGGCATTTTGTCCACGACATTTTGTCCGGCGCCATTTGGCCCTAGAACCCTTGGGACAAATATATCTAAGGATTCTAATAAGGTGCTAAATAAATTGGTCGTTTATAAGAATAGTAAGATACATTATTAATTAAAATTTCACATTTAAACTATTTAGCTAAATAAATATTTTGCAGAGGTTTTTTTATTTACAATTAGAATTTATTTTAATAATTCGCTACGAAAAGTTTATTCGGGGCCGAAATTTCTACTTTTATCGTATTGACATTCAATGTATTTTAATTGGCGGTTAAAATTAAATAGTTAGCGCCATATTAAATCTTATATTTGCTAGACTGTGAAAAGCACGGGTTAAATTCATTAGTTTACAATAATTGCCTTAACGAAAATTTGAATCGACTATTCGCTCATTTTAAGAAAGTTGGCTTGTGTTCAGTATTAAGTTATCAACTGAGCACAGGCAGCTTAAATTTGTAATTATCGTGAAAAAGAAGTGTTGAAATAACTTTTGCCATAAATCAAAATAATGAGGAATGTTTTAAGTTAAATTGCACAATAAAGCTCGATTTACTGGCAGATATAAGAAGCTTACGGCAACTGAAAAGTGCTAAAGTTCGACTTACGTTGTGCTTCCGTTGTTTTATACGGAGACACTTTTACCTCCGTTAAAAACAACGGTTCCGCTCTACCCCAACCAGCCGTTTCAGCAGCTTATCGAGCTTAAAGTTATTCTTACCTAAGAGCACTTATTCGCTCACTTTGCAGCAAAGTTACTGTGGTTTTCGGTAAGTCTCCAGTCATAAATGTTTTATTTGACTTCGAATGCCGACCACATCAACATTGAAAACCGGCTATAGTTAATACAAAACATAAATTTTCGATAAATATAAAATATAAATCTATAAAAATATAAAGTATAAAAACGATTAAAAAAATACAATGTAATTCTTTTATAAAATCAACAATCTTTTATGCTATACAAAAATGTAATAAACCTACAGATTAGGTATATTTATTGACATCCATTTAGTTAGCAAGCGCTATTTTTCTGATAACATTATATAAAACTGATATAGCAATTTCATAATCTATCGAAATTAATAGATTTTGAAACAAAATCATATTAAATGAATGTTGCTATTTCAAAGTTCAGGCACTATAGCCGTTAATAGACAGATTATACTTTTTAAATATGGTTGTTGCGTGTACTGTAAATACAAATAATGTGAAGTAAACTCATTCAAAACTAATGCAAAAGCGACCAATTATATAGTCTTTTTGTCTCAGTTTTATTGATAGGCCTTGTAACTATCAAGTCAATAACTTTAGAATCTTATTTAAACAGGCTCATATATCCGAATCATATATTTATTCTATTATTTTTATTTCTTAGCGTTAAATTCATTGTAAAAGATAGCGAATTATTTCAGAGATGGGAAGTAGGAGGTAGTCTTATATTAACTTTAATATCATTTTATAAATTATATAGGCATCTTCATAATGATAAACTAAGTCGTCCCTTGGTGCATCCTTTTTGCAGTTAATAAAAAAAAATTCTGCTCTTGCCCCAACATGCGATCGCCCATACCGTTTAGGCTTATTTGCATTTAGCCTAATTTAAGTAACAGCTTTTTTAACCTTTCTACCCATGCCTACATTAGAACTACTCATTTAAGTCTTCCGCTCACTGGCGTAGGCAAGGGTGGGTTGTGGAGCTTATAACCCCCCGCCCTCCCCACATTACTAGTAGTTGTTTGTTAAAAATATTAAAGGTGTGTGTTTAGCGGTAACCCCCCCCCCCCTCCCCCTCTACTTCCTTGTGACGATTTACTTTTTTCTTGAATAAATGTATGTTGAGATCAAAGGAATGTAACTGGAGATCAAGCATTAAGTGATGATCTTAAAAAAGGTCATCGTTTCAATTTTTGGAGGAACATCCCAACTTTTTCAATTCTTGGATACGGGGTCAAGTCATCTGAACTCGCTTACTGGGATCTCACCCATGGGAAACTCACCTACTGAGATCTCGCCTACTAGAAATATTGCCTATACTGGTGATCTCAACTACTATTAAAAATTATACAAATTGAAATATTTTTAAAATAAATGAATACAAAGCAGGGCAAAGTAAACAAAGTATTTTCAATAAATAGATGCATATCTGTATATGATATATTTCACTCATGCTTGCATTATAAACAACTTTTGTCTAAACATAGCATAGCATTTGAATTTATTTCACTGAGCTGTTAATTTTAGTTTGATCAGATCATGCGCATATTTTACATTGTGATAATAAATTCAACATACTTCAATAGACTCTGACAGAATCATTCAAAATTTTGTCATACAAAATTATTTTCAAATTTGTCAGTTTCAAAATAAAGAACCTCAAGATTTTGTGTTTTTACTTTTAGGCGATTTAGGGGACTTTTAGGGGTGGAGACACTTAGGTCTCAAGCTAAGATATTCTTGTTGTGAAAGTTTTGATAGCTTATTATAATTGATTGCAAATTTATCAGGCATCAGTTCAATATCATGATTAATTGATTACAGGAGTATAATATACGATATAATAAATTAATTAAATATTCCGGTCAAATGCTGATTGGAAAAGTAAAAAAATCCGTCATTGCTGATAATAAATTATAAAGTGAATAATGATAAAATCTGCTAGTTTACTTGAAAAACTGATATTGTCATTTGATTTGTTTCTGCATACTGCAGTACATAGTGCGTGATATTAAGCAACAAATAAAATAATAATTAGTGTGATTCTAAATGTAGAATTCATATCGTGTCTAATGTCTACAAGTTATATTTATCTTGTAAAAATTATTTTATTTTGTATAGTAGTTGCCAGTTGTCAATATTTATTATTTATTTCGTTATTTAGTATAGGTTTACAACTACTATGAACTTTGGTTTTTTAATAAAGATGTGCTTGTAATAACAATAAGTATACAGTAAGGGTTTACGTTAATAATGGCGACCACAAAATGGCGATCATCAAATTGGCGATCACAAAATGGCGAACGTCAAAATAGCGACTATATCAAAATGGCGAGCGTCTTAATGGCGACTGAATCAAAAAGGCGATCATCAAAAAAGCGATCACTAAAAAATGCCGAATTCAAGTGTCGCGCTCGATGTCATACAGAAAATGAAGATACTATGAAAGTTTCTTCACATTATCATGTTTAAGATTATGTGAAGAAAAAAAGA
>JAQIXG010006262.1:0-10508 GCA_034700105.1 Oconnorella tubifera
TTAGATGACTTTTTATATATAATTATATATAACATCTGACAGCATTTATCTAATATTAAAACTGTTATTTTTTATATCTTGTACTTCGTATTATTTTGTATCTTATTACAACTGTTGTTATATTATGTGCTTGAAGAAATCACTACAATCATTCTTATGAACCCATTTTTCAGATAATTTCAAAATAGTCGAAATATCCATCGACTATGTCAATAGCTCAGTGATAAAGTCGTTGGACTCAGCAAATCGCGGGTTCGACCCCTCGACAGAAAATACGCCTATTTCGTAGATTAACTTTTTCATCCGACAATTCTTTCAAAGATTTTACATCTTAGAAGAAATATTAAGCTTTTACTCTTCGATTAGCAATAATCACGTGACAAACAGAGTCCGTATAAGTTCAAAGCGATTAATGAAATAACAAAATGAAGTTTAAAGGTTTCAAATCGCTAGTTACTCAAACATTCGCTACGCGACGCCGCGTGTTCGCCAAAAAACAGTAAACAGAAACCGCTGAGTTTTAAGATAATTACTCGATTTGCAGAAACTCGATTTAGTCTATTGCCGTGAAATATAAGTTGGGAGTAAATATGTTTTTGGATTTCGAATTTGTTTCCAGTACTCAAAAAGACACAATATTTACTTTACGCATTATGTAGTTTATTAATAAAGAATTTAATTAAAAGCGACTAGAACTGTAAGCATGGCACTAATTTACGGTATATTAAAAATTAACCTTGTGCTAATTCACTTTGTACATTTCATTTTCTTGTTGTTTAAAAACACACATTATTACAGTTTACAGTTTGCTTGTGTATTAATGAAACTAAAGGCCATGTTGGGTCAAGTGTCAATTTGCCATTTACAATAAAAAATGTCCCAACATTGCAAAAATGTGACCAACATTGTAACAAAAAAATCGAATATAGTTTAGCTCCGGACTTCTGACAAGGAAAAGTGGATCTCGCTGTTTATAAACGACATGTAAGCATTAGAATTAATTTCGACGCTAATATTTGTGGCCAAATTAGTAGAAATCCAAAGTTTATAATTGTTGAGTTATAATTTTCGTCAATTTTATATTTAAAGGAAAAGGAATTTGCTCCTTTCTGCTAACTGATATAGAGTAGTCTTACTGGAGATTGTAAGTTATATTTAGCTGCAATTTAAGGAAACTTTCTGTAAATTCATTCATTCGCAAGATGACCCATGGCTTTAGTATTTTTGTAAAGAATCGAATTGATAGAATAAACATTTTATGTTCTAAAACTCGTTTGCTTATACCTAATAGAAAATACAGTAGCAAAAGATATAATTAAATTTATTTCCTTCATTATGTACTTAAGTTTTAATTAATATTTGATACAAAATTCGTACAAATGAGTGAAATTGATTTTTATTCGCCCCTTCCCCTTCCCTCCAATTTCTCGGTGATCCACCCCGTTGTCTTTCCTGGGGGTAGATAAGGGTAAAGCGTTTGAAATTCGTGACAGCAACTATCTATTTTGAAATCTTAATAATACTTAGGCTTAATAATTACGTTCTATTTAATTAAATTCGTGTTTTTATCATTTTTACTGTCAGTCTATAGTGTATGGACAATTAATAATAATTGTAATATATGTTTATTAAGAAAACAAAATAATGAGAATGTAATTATTATTAATAAACAGTAAAAAATAAATATTTATTGTGTCATTTCTTGAAATAAATCGATTACAATATATTGTTCTGATATTTTAAATGATGCAATGTTGTTCTTGGAAAATTTATTAACCGGCTTTGTCTTAAAAGTATTAAGCTTATATCAACTTATAATTATTACTCAGTTGATTTATATTAACTGTTATTATAACATTTATTATTATTACTATCAAACAAATGACTTAAGATAAATGAAATCAGTTTATTAGTTTATTAACAATTATGTAATCTTCAATAATAATATTAATGAGATAATTTAGTTTACACCTTATAATCTCTCTCTGCTCGTTTGCATATTCATGCCTAATTTGAATTATAATCTCCTCTCTGTCACACAATAACAGCATTACGATATCTACGATCGATGATTACATCGATATGATGGCTATTATTACACCTCGATATTATTTTGTTGCGCTCTAATGAAATTATAATAACAAGAGATTAAGAGGTTGTGTTAGCCTGCACAACTTTGTTGCAACAAAGAAAAGTTAATGATTGTTGAACTCAGAGACGAGGTCCTGGTATTGTTGATTAATTGAAATGGGCCCAAGAGCATCATCGATCAAGGAAACAAGTAATTCGGCAACAAATACACGGCGAATAAATTTATAAAATTACAAATACAATTATTATAAATACAATTATTGAAAGAGAGATATTGGTTCTGTTGAAAACTATTAAAATAGTGATAATTATAATACATTATCACTCTTTCAAGAACAATGATATTATTTGCTAGTGCTAGTTACGTGAATGCTGTTGAAATAGCTTTTTAAAATGAACATAAAATTAATGGATAATAGTAAACATTTTATTTTGAAAAGTCTATAATATTTATCGTTGCTCTTAAATAATGTCAAAGTAATCTCATTTTCTAAATTCATTTTGTCAGCGAAAAAACAGAATAAATTTCGTTTTTTCAAAGTGTTTGAAAGTCTTCATTTTTTAAAAGTATATATACACTATTTATACATATCGTATAAATACAAGAATGTAGATGATGAAATATTGATATAAATAGCACTTTTTAACAGTTTACAGTATAACTGATAATTGATTTAGATACTTGTTTGGTATAAAAAAGGTTACTGATTTAGATACTTGTTTGTTTGAAGTTTCGATCAAATCAATCAGTCACGGTCACGGAAGCCTTTAACTACAAATTATTATGTGTCAGCTACTTTTTAAAGTTGCACAAAAAGCGCGAATTGCTGTAATCAGCAAAGTTAAAGCGATGTAGTCACATAATTTTTAAACTGAGGTCAGCCGTGACAGATTTATTGACACAGTTTTCTTGCAACCAACCCTCGATTAACGAGGAAAGTTTATTTCGGGCAAGCCCTTATTAATTCAACTTGACTTCTGCATAAATTCGAGTAGTAGGCAAGCTTGTAGTTTTGGGTGTACCTGCCCAAAATGAAAAAGAGTTGCCAACATCTATATTAATTGTGTTTTTGGCAATTATAAGTACTAGACTAACAATTTAAACTGACTGTGTAATGCTTTTGAGGATTAATGAGTAATATTCAATATTATTATCCAAATTAATAAATTATTGTAACCGCATACGACTACTTAAAGTAGTCATATTATATATACATAGTGCTAAAAAGTATTATTTCTAATATATTAAATTTAACATTATACATTTTATTTCCATTAAAGTATTTTGAGATTTACTTCAGAATTAAATCTCAATTTTACCTCAAAGCGTGTGTGCGGTTGATGACGCATTAAATCTATTTATGACTGTAAAAATTTAATAGTAGTACATTGCGGCAAAGTCATAGCGGTTGCCCACTTGACAGTTTGCTGACTAAATAATCCAAATTCCCAGGCACGCAGTGTGTTCGCCACGCGCCATAATCATACCATAATAATATCTCTAACTGTCAATAAACGCTATTCTGATATTATAATGAATCTGTGACGATCACAATGGTTATATAAAACTTACTATTTCTATTTTTATTTTTTAATATTCAGCGCTTTCTTAATCAACAAAAATTATTACTCTATCATTCAGATAGAGTATGATAAAAAACGCGAGATCTATTCTGTAGTCTGTAAAATGATTTAAATGTTCTTGAGTTTATGGATCATCGGTTGGGGAGAGAGTGAGAATTGATCATTCAGTATAAGTTTTGTGTAGATTATCAATTGGAGTAACCGCTACACCAATGCGAACTACTTTTTACGACCCTGGATCAACTTATTAATAATTTAAAAATAGATACAAATGCGAAAAGATAAAAATAAATGATAAAAAATATATTTTATCTTTTGTAACGATTTATTCTCAAAGAAAGAAATTTAGAAATTAGGAAGCTTACTTAACGAAGTATCAATTAACCTATAGATACTCTACTGCATTATAGGTATACTGTATTTATAAAACCCCAAGGAAGCCTAAAATTAAGAATATTAAAAACTATTAAATTAGAAATTAAAAGTTAATCTGTTTGCCTTATTGTTTGATAAACAATTGTCATTGTTTATCAAACTTTTTATGACAAGGTCAGTCGGTGTTTATTGGTCTCAAAGTTGCTGATTTAATTCTGCGGAAACACTTCACTAGTAATTCGTGCATCTGACGGTCCAGTGACGCAATTAGATGTACCTAGGGCCCTGGACCCTAGAACCCACTGTGAACCCTATGTTCCCCCTGAATGAAAGTTACTGGACTGTTAGGAGGGGTTGCTGTTGGATAATACTCAGGTCATGTTATGTTAAAGGAATGACTGAGTGATAAAATAGTCGCCAGGTTATTTTTGAGACATTTGGAATTATTTTTATTGCTCAGTGGCTAAAAGGGGTTAATTTATTGTCCCTAGAATAATAATCTCACACGTTTTTAGGGTCCCGGCTGTAGATTCTAGCGACTGTACTGTATCTTGATGGAGAAAATTAGATCAGTGTTTCAAATTTTGTTCGCGAATGTTTACCCGATTCTATTTAGAAATTAAAATTTATTTCATATGAATTGTTGTAAAAACATAAAGGCAAATGTATCAAAAACAGAGATATCAATCGCTGTTTTTTTGCTACGAATGTTACATTTCAAGAAATGATACTATGCGATAATTTATATCAAACAGTGTTGTAAATTTATTTGAGTTGTGTAGTTTGTTTTGCTTTAATACAATAAATTCAAACCCGTAGAGCACATACCGTATTATACAGTCTTTAAGTGATTAAAAATTAAGACTAGAACTCGTAGTAACCTTTCAACAGTTTCGTGTATGATTCAGTTAAGAAAATCGTTCTCCATATTTTAAAATGAAACTAGCGCCACTTGACTATTGACTTAAATGCGTTTCTATTCTTAGCAACTCCAGGGTATATGTGACAATAGAGACGTAACCAAGCTTTGTCATATTTTGTATTAAACAAGATAAAACTCAAGTAGATTTAAGTGCAATATTTTATGCTGACGTGTCATTCTTTTCAGTAATAACGTAGCATCGTTTCCTTGTTTACAGATAAATTAAGGCGTGTCAATTACTGCATATTCTTTAACTTTAAAGACAAAGCAATTGTGAGAATTGTCAATGTGAAAAATACATGTATAATAATATTTTAAGTTTAGTGTAATTTAAGATTTACGTTAAGATTACTGTATCATGAAAGACATAGAGAGGCAATTTTAGCTCCTTTTAAGGGGAACAAGTTATGAGAATTAATGATATGAATCGAATCTAAACATGTCGATTGAGCAATTTTTTAATTTAAATTTTATTTATGTATTGACTAGATGTTTTTGTTAGTTATAGTAGAAAATTTGACCGGAAAATTCAATTTTAAGTAGATAATAATATTATGAAAAGATTAAAAGAGCTTAGATCGTACAGTGACTGAAAAATATTTGACACAAGCAAAATATTTTACTCTTGATCATGTTTCATCAATTCAAAGAATTCGTGTTTTAATTATTTTCGAAATATAAAACGACAGAAACAAGATAAAATCAACAGAATTTTTTATGAATTTGATTAATTAATGATATTTCTTATAAATTTCAACAAACAAACAAATCAATCCGTTAATATACATGATTTAACTCTTTGATCAATAATGTTAATTACATTACATAAAAATTACAAAATACACATAATACAAATAAACATACATTTATTTAGCGATCATTATTTCTCTTTTTTACAAATTCAAAAAAGCCATATTGCAGGATTTCATTAGATAATTTCATCGTTTAATTAACAGCGCAACATTTCTAATGACACTTTCCATTTAAATATGTTAATGTTCCTGTTAATACAAATATAGTTCATTATTTTCATTCGACTAGTCCTAGTAATGGTACAAGTAATTTAAGGCAAAACAAAATTGCAATTACAGATTAACACACAGCCTTAAACAAGACATACAACTATACAAATATATTATACACATTAAGTTATATAATTTATAAATCAACCCGCTAGTGATTTTTTTGTTACTTTCATAAATAACTTTGATTTAATCAAAATTCAGAGTATCTGCATTTATATAAAATTGTATATATTATTATATAAAATCCCGATATATATTTTTTATTATAACGCATATATTACAAAACAAATTAATAAATATTTAAAATTAATAAAACATTCATAATTTAATTTTCCTATAACCTTGAATAATATTATCATAGAATAATAATAAACAATTTCTTAGAAAGAAAGTATTCCTAATGAAAATGTATAGGTGAATAAAAATAATACTATAATTTATACTCCATTTCAATACACATTTCAACTTAATAAATCTAAACTTTCAACTTAAAGAAAATTCGTTGTAATCATTTTAAAACACTGATAAATCATTTCGCCATACTCACACAAACATTTAACATTTATGATGACACAGAAATCTCTTCAGAAACAAATCAATTTCAATAACTTGCATTCATACAAAAATAAATTTCTGAAATTTTGAGATTCAGCCTTAGTACTAATATCAATCGACGACATAATTTAAAACAAAAAATATAAAAACAAACATCACCAACATAAACAAATAATAATATAATGCAAATTTGAATAAATTTGAACACATCCAGTATCGCACACAGTCATTCCGATGTCAAAATAAACTGATTTTAGTCATGGTTGAAAGAATCATTAACTGCTCGGTCTTAAACTGAAGTAAAAGCTAAATGCTTTATTATTATTTTATAATCCTAATAATATCAGAAACTAAAATGACTTATTATCATCATTTGCAAGAGATCCTATGTGTATCCCATTCATAATCAAACTTGCCAATAAAATAAACAAAGAATATTAATAACAATTAAAATATTTATATTAATTAGTTAAACTTCTAAACGAATAATAAAAATTGAATACTACAAGTATATAACTAGGATTAATTGATAGCGATTATATAACGCAATGTTCCTACAATATTCATAATCATCATATCAACAGGAGAAGAATGTTACTGTGGAAGAGTACAGTAAAATGAAACTAAATTACAAAATAATCAACAACATTTAAATTGAGCAGTTTGCGAATGTCAAAAGTCTAATAAATGTAGCACTTTGCAAAATGTAAGGCACTTACATGTAATTTAAAATGTAAATTTCATGCATCTTTAACAAGACTTTGCAATAAAGTTTTAAAATTATTGCGCCTAGTTATTTTTATTAATTGGATATCAAATTTAGAACTGAATATGTTTGAGTGTATACCATAATAGCAAATACCCTGGTTAGTGAATAACTAGCAGTAAGATTTTTAAAATACATTTAAAATGTAGAAAAAACTGCTTAATTTATAGTTTCAATAAATAAAAAATGTTCTCGAGTAAGATTAATATCCTAATAATTGGAGCTATAAAACAATCTGCTTGATTAAATCACATGCTACTAGTTAATATGAAGCTACAACTTAATTAACAATATCAAATATATTTTCTGCCATTATATGTCAATAAGAAATCATTTAAAATAGAAGTAAATAACAAAAGTAAATAAATTTCCAGTGTTACCTGAATTAAATTCTTGTATTACACATAGTTGCTAGGAAAATCCGGTTCTAGGACTGTTCGTCAAGGACTATTCTTATAATGGACGATTCTTATAGTCCATAACCCTAACCCTCACCCCAACTCTAAAGCTAACGCTAACGAATATCCTTGACGAACAGTCCTTTGACGAATCGTTCTTTGACGAAACGTCCGCATACCAAAAATCTATCATTCAACTGAACATTTCAGTCTGCAGATGAATATCAACATAAAAAAAACTTGGATATTCTAAGCTTCTCATTATTTTCCTTCATGCTGATTAATATAAAGCTTACCCTGTCAAAAAACTTAAAACATCATCTGAGACAATTATTGCTTCATCTTGATTTACACACAAAAAACTTGAGCAAGTTTTACAAACAGTAATAATGCATCTTGCACAATACGTAGCACAATACTTAAATAGCAAACTTCAAATTAAATTAAAGACAATTAAAAGCGATAAATTCCTGCAGCAAATACTTATTCCTGGAGATCCATCAAAAAATATTTAATTACAAAAACAAAAATTATGCAACTGTTCACACATTGAAAAAGGCAGCCTAAGTGGAACAGAAATCGAAGTCATTCAAATCTGTGTTGCAGACAGAAAAATAATTCTGTTTGTTCAAAGGACAGATCTTCTGATGTGCATCCAATCTTCGATGACACAGATCGACCTGTTGCTTCAATTGTTTGATTTCAATGATGTAAGCTGCGTTTTCTTTTTGCAGTCTCTCATGATCCTATAAAACAGGCAAACTCTCATAAATATCTTTCGGTACAATTTCATCTTAAATGTAGAATGAATAAAAGTAATATTACTTTGAATGTGGCATAAGAATTACAGAAAAAAACTGTTCAGAGAAAGTTATGCAACGATGGATGATAATAATATTATTAATCAAATATGGCTATAATAACAGAATGCTCAAAAATTATTCAGTTTTTATCACCAAAGATGTGAACTTAACTTTTAAAAGTTATTTAAAATAGCCCATTACACTTGCAAATAACATAGTTTTAATCTTTAGATTAGGATCTCTGTACATATAATGGAAGGTACTAAAAGAAATAACAAAACAATGAAAAACAAAAACACAGTTAACAAACCGAAAAACCGTAACAGAAAAGAAATATTACTAAATAATAAAATAAATATTGGAAATTTGGAATCATTAATTCATAAAAAGAAATAAAATATTAATGTAATCTATTATTACCAGCATAATTTCATCTAAGGCAGCTTTCTGTTTAAGTCTATACTTCTCAGCAGCTTTGCGATTGCTTGCTTGACGATTCCGTACACGAATCTCATCCTTGCTCAAAGGCTGCTGAAACTAGCAACACATTATCAAATGAGTTTAACTGATTATAATTATTAATAAATAGTACTAACTATTTGTCTCCTCTTAAACTGTTAATTAAGAATACTGAGCCAATAAGTTAGTAAAAATCACACATAGTTAAATACGATTTGAATTCTATTTCAAATATTATTGACAACATCATATGACTCCTATTCAAACACCATCACGATGCAGTGTTACAAAATATTGTCAAGTAATTTTAATGCTAATTGTACACACCATGTCAATGTAATAACCATTTTTGCATTGTCATATGACTTGTTATCTAAGAAAAATTCTAATTAAATACAGTTATTATTAATTCCGTATTGAAAATAATGGGGTTGGGTACATTTCATAATAATTTTATAATTAATGTTTCATTTATTTATTTTAAAAATTCACAGCAGGTTTGAAAATAGATGACATCAGAATTGGCTTATCGAATACAACATAAATTTTAAACTAAAATCAGAAGCAATATCTCTTAAAATGCATAAAACAATACACGAAAACAATATGACCATAAAACTATATGGCCTAAATCAATATACAAATGACCGAAAGAAATATACATGTGGCTTAAGACGATATACATGCATATGGCCTAAAGCTATATACATATTGATGGCTTAAGCAATATACATATATATGGCCTACAACAACAAATTTAACTTAAAAAAATATACATACATATGGCCTAAACAATATACAAGGCCTAAAACAATATACAAGGCCCAAAACAATATACAAGGCCCAAAACAATATACAAGGCCTAAAACAATATACAAGGCCTAAAACAATATACAAGGCCTAAAACAATATACAAGGCCTAAAACAATATACAAGCAAAGTGCCTACCTGATCTGACGCATTGCTCAACAGAGAATGTTCTCTCTTGCATCTCACTCTGGGAGCCTTCAACACTGGAGTAGCTGGTTGAGAAGACTCTTCAAAGTTAAACTGAGGCAACTCTACCATTGGGGGAGAAATCGCCTCTTGTTTGGCCAGTGGCGAATAAGTTGGCATATCTCCTTGAACAAAACCAGGACTCTCACAGTCGGATACATACTGTGGGTCATTGAATTCATGGTCATATTCAGACGGTTGAACATTTAGATCAGAAAATAGAATAGGGCTGAAATTGTCCAATGGTATATCGAAGATGGAATCATTTTCGGATTCTGTTGCAATATCAGCGAAATAGTCCATGTTATTCTACAAAGAGTAAAATTTAAGTCAATAAATATGTAGATAAAAGAAATAATACTAACTATGAAATACAATTGATAATAGATTAAGTAACTTAATGATTTTTCATTACAATATCCCCTTACAGAGGCTTGACGTTTACTGAAATACTACAGTATTAAGCGCGATTTAGTCATAGCTTTAAGGAGCTTGCGGTAGCGGTAAAGTTTTAAGATAATTTTTAAGTTTGGA
>JAQIXG010006263.1:0-10507 GCA_034700105.1 Oconnorella tubifera
TTCATAACGCGTCAGTAAATAGACGCATTTGTGCTGATGTGATGTTAAGAGTGAAGCGTTCACTCATCACTTGATTTTTACACACACACTGTTCATAACACGTCAGTAAATAGACGCATTTGTGCTGATGTGATGTTAAGAGTGAAGCGTTCTCTCATCACTTAATTTATACTCATCACTTAATTTATACACGCACACAGTTCATAACGCGTCAGTAAATAGACGCATTTGTGCTGATGTGACTTTAATAAAAGTATATTTATTGGATTGAATTTGTTGTTTTTGTGTAATATATTATATTTTGTGGGCTCGATGTATGAGTTAGAATTTTATACATTTATCTAATGATAACCAACTTATATTTGTGTATATATATCTGTGTGCAGATTATTGAGTTATGATAAAGTGCGAAATATACGAAAAAATGCGGAAATACAAAAATATGCAAAAAGTGTGAAAAATGCATTTGTATGTTTACGCATAAATGCAGAAGAATGTGGAAAATGGCGATGCGAATGTTTAGTAGGGTGCATGATTGCGAATAATAGAGTTACAAGTGCTAAAAGTGCGGGAAAATGCATAAGTTTGAAATTTATACTGCTCTGCTGTGTTACGAGTGAAGCGTTCACTCATCACTTGATTTATACACACACAGTACATCAAAAATTGACTCATTTGCGCTGATGTGACGTTAAATATATAAACGATTAGAATTTAAATAGTTGAAATTTGCGCACTTTTCAGCACTTTTAGCACTCCACTCATTTTATATATAATTCTGCTTGATATAGTTGTCGTAGTGTTTTTCTATATGCTTTACGCTATAAATGTTTACTTTTTTCAGTAAACCAGGGGGCAGATGCCCTTAAAACACATCCCCCCCCCATAACACACCCCAGGGAGTGAATTCTGAAATCTGACATCCTTTTTTATAAAAATATCGAGAAAAAATGTTAAATAATATTTTTCTAAAGTAAGATTTTCTTGTTTCTAACTTATTAACTTATTTACATTATAAAAACTCAATGTACACATTTGTGCTGATATGACATTTACTCGTAATTAAATATTCATACAATATAATTATTAAATAGTAACAATTCGTGCTGATGTGACTTTAATAAGCCAGTAAAAGTTATTCGCTTTCTAGGCTTGCGCTTACTTAGACGTAGATTTGTGTTTTATTTAAATCTCAAATTAATTAATTATTTATATCTGAATATATTTGTTGTGGTTGTTGTCTTTTTTAATAACCATTAATCCATCCAATAGAATCAAGACCCGACAAATCGACCCCCGACAAAACGGCCCCCGACAAATCGGACTCGATCATTAATTCTTAGGGTTCGAATTCAAGTTAGAGTTAGGATTGAAATTAGGGTTAAATTTTGGGCTAGAGTTATTAAATGATATGATGGGCCGTTTTGTCGGTTAATGTATTCGGGGCAGTTTTGTCGGGTTAATTGATTTGGGGCGTTTTGTCTAGGTACCAAATAACATTAATTTCACATTATATTGAATAAAAGTCTAAATTATTTTGATCTCATTTATTTCTGCAATAATTTTCATCATTTTGCTTCGATTTGCTCGAATTTTTTTACACTCCTTTACAAATATATTTTACACCTTAGTGTAAATTTGAATAGAAAGCTGACGCTGGGGGGTCAAAGGTTATGGGGCTTTTATAATTTGTCGCTAGCCTAAAAATTAAAAAAATTATTTTTGGGGGGTTGCTGATTTTAAAACGTTATAACTATTAAATTAATTTCAAAAATCGCTTCAAAATTTACTACGATATGAAAAATATATTTGTATTTCGTTTAAGTTTTCAGAGAGGAGGGGGGGCGGCAGGGGACGGGAGGGTGTATGGCACAGAAGAGTTACTTATTGAACTCAGCGTAAAATACTGACATATTATTATCGATATTTTTACTTAATTTTATTCGAAAAATATATATATTTTCAATAATGAAGGGAGGGGGGTCTAGCAGAGAAATCGAGGGGGTGGATAAATTTTTGTAACCAGGTGGGGGGGGGTGGTAAATCGAATTCCATTATAATCTCAAATTAAAATTTTACTTTTCTTAATATATGACCTGAAACTTTATCTACTTCTCAATACCCCCTCCCTTTCTAATTCCATCCCTTAACCCCCCTCTCCCCACCTCCTATGATCCACCCCCCGCCACCCCCCACTTTTTAAAGCAAATTCTTTGTCGTATGCTTTTATATAAAGCCGCCAATATAAGAAATTATAGTTTTATGAAATTTGTAAAACTTTGCTACATTAGTGCAGTAAGACAAATGTTTAGAAACATTCCCTCCGTGGGGGGGGGGGTGAAGGGACATTAACCCCTTTTAAATATTTAAATTCAATTTTAATCGTAAATTGAATAAATTGACAAATTTAAAAATTGAAAGTTTATCATATCTGAATTAACTTTTTAAATATAATATCGATCATTTTATTAACCAATTAAACAGCAATTTGTAATAGTTTGGATTTGATCAAAGGGTTAAAAAGGGTTTGATCAAAGTATGTTATAAGACCAAGCTAGAGGGGTCAGAAATAAAGCTTACGAAAAATGTTTCTATTTAATCCCCCCCCCACCACCCCCCTCCCCCCCCAAAAATAAAAAGTATTCAAAAATTCACGCGCCACTGGGTTTAGTGGTTTAATGTCGTGATTCTGAAAATCAATCATGCGTCAAATTCATGCTTTGTCACACGCTTCTCTCTCTCTCTCTCTCTCTCTCTCTCTCTCTCTCTCTTTCTCTCTCTCTCTCAGAATTTTTGAATTTTTTATTCACAAGGGTGTCGCCCTCCCCCTTCCAATATTGAAACTGTAAAAATTGATTCTAGAATAAAATCAAATAGTCATATTGTGATTAAAGATTATACAGTATATTTAGAAATTAGAAAGATTATGAGATTATACAGTATATAATAGTGGGGGGAGGGGGGGGGGTGACTTGTCCGGTTAATTTATTCGGGGCCTATTTGTCGGGTTACTGTATTTGGGGCCGATTTGTCGAGTTACTGTATTCGGGGCCGTTTTGTCGATTTAATTCATTCAATTATAAAATTTCACCCAATTTTCTAAATTGAAAAAATCGCCAATAAATATTATCTCAATAAAATTAATTGTAACCAAGCTTAAAGTCTGCCTTGTTTTTAACAAGCCACGCCCATTTTGCCCGGTAGCCTGTCAATCAAGATGAATGTTATTTAGTAGACGCTAATTAGACGCTTAAACTGATATCTAGCTGTTAGTATTAGGGTTAGAATTAGAGTTATAATTACGATTAGAATTAGGGTTAAGGTCTGTCCTGTAATGATATTTCTTGAACCAATTGTAGAAATTAATTTTTAGCCGAAGGGCGGGGCTTGTTAACAACGGGGCTATCTAAAAGATGTTAAATCTAGCGAGTCTATAGCTTAGGGTTAGGTTTAGTGGTAAATATTACTTTTATGAAATCTTCCCACACGACTAAAATGTGGGGAGTGAGGGTGGGGGTGGGAGAAGGAGGGGAGGAGGGTGATCTAAAATATTATTGTATTAAAAGGCGGTGTGTGTGGGTGGGGGTGGGGGAGGGAAAGCCTACATTAAATGAATTCTATTAATAAACTAGGTCAATAGACCTAGATTTATATGTAACAAAGATGCCCCGACAAGTTGACCCCGAATTCATTAACCCGACAAAACGACCCCGAATACATTAATCAGATAAAACGGCCCCGAATACATTAACCCGACAAAACGACCCCGAATACATTAATCAGATAAAACGGCCCCGAATACATTAACCCGACAAAACGACCCCGAATGCATTAACCCGGCAAAACGACCCCGAATACATTAACCAGACAAAACGGCCCCGAATACATTAACCAAACAAAACAACCCCAAATACATTAACCCGACAAATCAATCCCGAATACATTAACCCGACAAGACAACCCTGAATACTTTAACCTTACAAATTGACCCCGAATATATTAATCCGACAAAACAACCCGGGACAAAAGGAACCGGACAGAAAGAGAGACGAACAGACTGACAGATTGAAAAAGTATGATAAAGCGAAACATGCTAAAATATGCTTAAAAAAAAGCTTTCTGAAGAAAAAAGTTTGCTATAAAGGAAAAAGTACGTTAAAATGAAACAGCATGCTAAGAAACTATATTAAAGTAAAACAGAAATATCATGCGAAAATATAAAAAAAGCATACCAAAACTAAGGAAAAAGCATTATAAAAAAGAACAAAAATATAGTAAAAAAGGAAATGCTAAAAGAATGAAATAGTATATAGCCTACATGCCAAAACAGCATGCTTGAAAGAAAAAAGCATGTAAGCTAAATTGCTTATTGAATAAAAATGATGACTTTCATATTGAAATGCAGATAAAATGTAGCATTTAATTCTGAGCCTTGTTACTCTTAAGCCAGTCTCATGATATAAGCCATTTCTTGCTTATTATAAAAAGCCATTATTTTTTGCTTATAACCTCGTGACTATATTATAAGCCGCAAGCTCAGCGTCACGCTTATTGGCATGTGTGAAAAAGTGGGAGGAGCCAAGGGGGTATTGCTCCACCCACTCAAAAAATAAATTGAAATTATATTAAAAATATTTTAATTTGTTTAAAGTCGGGCGTGAAATTTTGAATTGGGTTGGTAACTTAATTTAGACAAATTAAATTTATTTTAAAGACCTTAATTAACCGTAAACTTAACCCTGAACCTAATCGTAAAGGTAACTAATCATAACCCTAACCCGATCGAGAAACCCTGTGATAAAAACTGCGGCATTTTTGACACATCACGATAAAACTAAAGTTTATAAACAACAGTATAAAAAACAATAATAAATTAAAACAGTATAAATAATGACACCATATTAATCTTACAATAATAACAAGGTTATCACGACAATTTAGTCTACGACATTTTAGTCTACGACAATTCGTCTACAGACATTTGATCTACCAACATTTGGTCTGCTGCGACAATAGGGTTAGGTTTAAAAGGTTCGCATTAAAGTTAGAGCTAGGATTAGGTTAGAATTTTCTACCCTAACTCAAATCATAATGTCACAGTTAAGGTTTGGATTTTGGTAGACCAAATGTCTGTAGACGAAGTATTGTAGACAAGAAGTCAGTAAACCAATTATCGCGAAACCAGTGTTGAAACAGATAAAAACATTTTGAGAAAAATCCGAAAAGCTATCTGGGCGGGGCTGTCCCAAGGCTCCCTCCCCCCCCCCCAGACAATCACAGTATTCCCCCCCCCCTAAAAAAAACAGAACAAATATTGCTAAACAAATCTAAATAAAGAGTTGTTCGGAGTTTTTGACAACAATTTGATAAAATAAATATAAACAACTTATATAAATATAAATCAAATCCTATAAAATTTACAAATATTCCAATATATTAATACTTCTTAAAAATTATTCTCAATTATAAATCAAAAATATCAGAAATTTAAACTGATTCTCCCCCCCAAGGGAAATTTTTGTACCCACCCCCCTCTTCACGGTCGGCTGCCCCTCAGCCCGCCCGACCCACTGTAGGCCTCTCCCCGCCCCGTTCAGTTAACCAAGTTAAGCGACAAGTTTAACAAGTTTAACCGGGTTAGATCAATGGATACGAAACGTTACGCTATGGATACGTTAACGGATACCAAGTTAAAGTTTAACGCGTAAGTTTATCTTTCAGAAAAATTTAATTTTCAACCGCAAATGTACATTTTTATTCCAAAAAGTTAAATTTTAAATAAAATTGAAGATTTTGAATGACATTTATTTCAGGGCGAGGTTTTTGGGTGGGGTTAGTTTTTTAATTTTAAGGGGGTGGCAGGGAGGTGCGTTTAGAAAAAGTTTGGAAAGAAATTGTTGTGATTTGGTTATAATTGAATATTTTTGAAGTTGATATCTCCCCCCCCCCCCCGCCTAAAGACGCTGGGTTCACAAAAATGTTTCAGAAAGTTGAAATATGATACATCATAGTAATATAATTATTATATAAAGTAATATAATAAAATATATTCTTTTATTAATTTTATTATAAATTAGTTGAATAATATTAATAAAATATAGTATTTTATTCATTAAATTCATTAGGGCCTATTATTATGATAATTATTTGTTATTAAATTATTAATAAATCGCACCATCATTAATTGTGTAAATCACTAAAAAGATTGTCAAGTTATATTTTGAAAGGGAGGGGGAGGGGATTAAGTTTGTTCGATTTGCATGTGGCTTGGGGGGGGGGTCAAAGTTATAGCTTGGATCTGACGACCTTTTTCGTCTGGCAGAAATTGATAGTTTTTTATTGTTAATTTTTTATGTAAAATATAGTGAGGACTCCTTGAGGCCCCCATTACTTATTACGAATTTTTCCTGTGGGGTGGTGGGGGGAGGGCAAAAATTGAACCTTTTCCGTTCCTTATTTAAATTGTTTCATAAAAACATACATAAGAAACTTATCATTTTGCATTGTAATAAAAGTGAACATGATTACATTTTTAATATTCACAAAATATACGAAAAATAAATAATATTTAAAATATATAACCTCCCCACTCCCTCCCCCCCACCCCCCTCCACATTTCTCTCTCTCCCACTCAATACCTCACTCCATCACTCCCTCTCAATATTTCTCTCTATCTTTTATTGATTCTTACTGCGCTATTTAACGCGGTTAATAGAAAATTCAATAGATCATTTAATTATTTAATTTATTAACTTATAATTGTTTAATAAATAAATAAATCTTATTTTTAATACAAAGTTGTAAAAATTATTTTTATTCATTTTCCATGACCCAATGTGGGCGTTTTATCAGCAAGGTCTGATCTCTCACAAGCCCCGTCCCTTTTCTAAAATTAATTTCTTCTAGAATAAAGGTCTACTTTTACTTTCACAATCTAATTATAATCTAATAAATCTAATAATAATCTCACTTGTAATTTTAAATCTAACCCTAATTTTAACTCTAATTTCTGATTAATTCAAAGAGTTACACAGTGTATTAAGCGTCCACAAATTAAAATCTAATTAACGCCTAACTAACGCCTAATTAATGTCTATTAAATACCACTGATTTAGATTGACATTAGCTACTGATCTACAGGGGCGGGGTTTGTTATAAAACAAGGCCTGGCTGCAGACGGTATTACATTTATAACCATATCGTGTGAAAAATGGACCAAAATCTAACTACCGGCTCTAAATAGTGAAATCATTTCACTTTACAATCGAGTGAAACTATTTCACATGAAATATTATTCATTTTTCACCGGTAGGGTGTGTGTCTGTGTGCGTGTGTGTGTGTGCGTATCTGTGTTTTTTTACGATATATTCTGTCAATATCACAATTTTAAAATCACAATTGTGCTCTTTTTCAGTAATTTGTTTATAATGTATATTCCCAGATACTTAAATATTTGAGGGGGTAGGGAGCGAAGCCCATTTTTGGGAGCAAGAGGCAGAGGGAGGTGCCTGGGACATTTGACCCCTTCTTGTATTTAAATAAAATACACGACCCACCCATAAATCGTAATAAAACCACCAATATATCTAAATCGTTATTTTACAATTTAATAGTCCCGTTATAAAACTATCTAAATACCCCGGGGGGGGTATACAAAGCACTGTACAATCTATTTTATAACTTAAATTATACACGGAGGGGGGAGGGAGTAGAAAGAGGCACCACTCACTTTTTATATCAAACCCTCCTAATTAAATTGGTCACGCCACATTTACTGTAGATAATTTCAATGACCATAATGATGATATGGTCTTTATAAATTTCGGTCAGCGTTCACAATGATAATGAATGGGATTGTGTGACCTTAAGCAGATTAGTTAGTAATAAATCAAATGGTTAACGGGTCAGTAAGTCTGACCTCCATGTTTATTACCGGGTCATAATTAGTATAGGAGGGGGGGGGGGTATATCGCATCCAAATTTTTATCCAATGGGGGAGGGGGAGAGTTTTCACATCCGAAATCCGATGATCCGTTTTATTGTTCTTTAAACTTTAATTTGAAGAAAATAGAATTGTCTACATTTTTAAGTAGTGATTTTCAAGAAAAAAATGTTTATTGCATCACGATGATTTTATTTATAGCAGTAAGTTAATTAATAAATTTAAAAACAAGATTTATTGAATAACTTATATATTGCAAACTAGGTTATAAACAGTATACATAAAATCGTGACCCGTCAAAAAGGCCCCCGACAAATCGACCCCGAGTGTTAATTTTTAGGGCTAGGGTTGGGGATATGATACGGGTTAGGGCTAGGATTGAAGTTAGGGTTAGTGGGTTTGGGTGATGAATGATTACGGTCTTTAATTACTTGACGGAGCCGTTTTATCGGGTTAATGTATTTGGGGTCGTTTTGTCGGGTAAATGTATTCGGAGTCGTTTTGTCGGGTTAATTTATTTTTGTCGTTTTGTCGGGTTAATTTATTCAGGGTCGTTTTATCGGGTAAATGTATTTGGAGTCGTTTTGTCGGGTTAATTTATTCAGGGTCGTTTTGTCGGATTAATGTTTTTATGCTTTTTTTGTCGGGGTACCAAAGGATACTTAATTAAAGTTAATTGTCATACTAATTATAAATTATTTCATTTATATTTAAATGTGTCAGCTATAACTATGTTGTCATAATGACATATTATAGCGTGACTTGTGACACATAATATGTCAGAAAGAGTCACAGAATTATATGTCAGACAGTTGGATGTTTTATTTGATTGATTTTATTTTCAAGGCCTTTTTTTATAAGGAAGGCGTAGCTAGGCCGTGTTTCTAACAAGCCCCGCCTCTTTGACCTAGTAGCCTATGTCAATCAAGATGAATGTTATTTAGTAGATGCTAATTAGACGCTTTGTCTGATATCTCTGTTAAGATTAGGGTTAGAATTAAGATTAGAATTAGAGTTGTACCGTGATTAGGGTTAGAATTAGAACTAAATTATAATTAGGGTTATAATTAGAGCTAGCATTAGGGTAGAACTATGGGTTAGAATTAGGGTTAGAATTACTGCTAAAACTATGATTTCTTTAAAATGTACGTCTAGAATTATTAATAGAGCTATAATTAGGGTTAGAATTAATGTTAACCAATGCGATTTAATCATAGTTGGGCAATTATGTTACTTTTACAATAATTATAGGTGTGGTCTGTTAACAACTAGCCCTCACTCTAGATTCTACTTGTTAACCATTTATTTGTATGCTTACAAATTAGAGCGAGACCCAGACTTTTATAAACAGCAAATAAATTAACATTTCTTTAACTTTTTGTTAACTCTTATTAACAAAAAGTTTTTGTTAACGAAAGTTAACTTTTGTTAACTTTTGGTAACTGAATGACTTTGCGAGACCGCAACGCCGCGTAGCGAATGCTTTAGAAAGTTAATTGCGCGTAACCGCCCGTTAATTTGTCTGGCCTTATATTAAATTTATGCAGGTAGGGTTAGAATTAGGGTTAGAAACAGGGAGTTAATTGTAATTTATATCTTAAGACTGAATATTTGTTGCAAAGTAGATTCTTTATTAAATTGTATATTAAATTTTATTATTCGACCAAATTTGCAATTTGTCTGTCTGTCTGTTTGGCTGTCTGTGTTTCTTTAACTATTTCTCTCTGGTCAATCAATCTCTCTGCCTGTCAGTTCACCTAACCATATTTCTGTATGTCTGCTTGTTGGTCTATCTATCTGTCTCTTTATATGCCTCTCTGTATATAAATATATGCACGTCTGTCTGTCTCTATCTCTGTCTGTTTGTCTGTGTGATGATCTGTCTATCTATCCTTGTTTGTCTGTGTATACGTCACCTTCCTTGTCTAACAGTTTCTTCGTCTGTGTATCTAACCATCTGTAAGTCTCTCTTATTGTCTGCTTATCTGTCTGTCTGTCTGTCTGTCTATCTATTTCTTTTTGTCCATCTGTCCGTCTGTCTATCTTTCTAACTTCTGTCAATATCTCTGTCTCTCTCTTTCTCTCTATCAATCTATTAGCCTGTCTATATTGATTGACGTTAAAATTATTTGCAAAATAACTATAGTATATAATTTCAATAACTCGTTTACTAATTATTATTTATTATAAAAATATGATTCAAAATCGTATTTTAAAACTTTATTTCCAGACCATCTAACGAAAATGTCTCGCCGCCGAATGACCCACAAATGTACCACCCCGCGGACGCCCTTCTGCGTCGCAAGAGGCCCCTACCTCCCTACGAGGACACGGAGGCCCCAGGGGACATCAAGGCCTTCTTTGGGCACCCCCTCAACACTTGCAATAAATCGAATAATTCAGACGGGTTGGCCCTACTGCATGAATATTACTCGCTGCATGCCATCGACTTAGACTCAGAGAGGAATGAAGCGTGTTTGGATAAAAGGTGATGGATGGATGGGTGGATGGATAGATGGATGTATGGGTAGATGGGGGTGGGGGGTGGATGGATGGATGGATGGG
>JAQIXG010006264.1:0-10507 GCA_034700105.1 Oconnorella tubifera
GAGGCAGACGCGGACGAGATGGACTGATGGGGGGGGGTTTAGAAATATAAAAATTCAATAAAAGTCGCGTTTCTGTTTGAAGATTTGAAGTTAATTTTTTAGCCGTGTTTTGTATTTAAATATTAGTTAAACAAGGTGTCAATATTTGATTTGTATTTTTATTATTTAATATATAAATGTCAATTATTCTCGTTTGCTGTGATTTTTTATAATTTTTGTCGTCTATAAATATTTCTTTTTATTTCTAATTATTGTTGCGGAAAATTATATCAAATATTAATTTCTCTAAAATAAATGATATAATAAAATTACTTAATATTTAAAATTAATTTTATAAAAAAAATAAACATTTTTACAACACGTTATAATAATTTTTATAATATATAATAAAATAATTATAGTAGTTAAGAAATAAGTAATAATAATATAAATTATAGCTTTAATAATAAAAATATATATAAAATTATAATTTTAAATTATAATTGAATCGTTTATTATAAATAATAATACTTCAAATAATTACATTATGAATACTATGATATTACACTATATAAATAATTTATTCTTTTAAGCTTGTAATATTCTTGTAATATTGTGTCTATTTTTTCTCAGTCTAATTCGTTGCCCCCGAGTCAACCTACAGTACCCCTTGTATTACCCCCCCTCCCCCCCCCGTACAAAAAATTGTACCCAACAACCTGCAACTGATTAGTTTATCATAATTTCTATTTTACGCGTAATAATATTTATTTATTTGAGACATTGATTCATTTACTGTTTGATGTTATTTACTGTAATTGCAATATGCACATAACGATATATAAGTGATATATTATGCAGTTAGATGAGCCATTGATTATATGCAGTAAATATTACGCACGACGTTTCTATACAGTTTTGAGACGAAATATTCATTTTGTTCTCATTATAAAAATAGTCTTAAACAAATAAAGCGATTTTGTGTTTGTGCATTTTTTAGTTTATATATTTAAACAATATTGTTTAATGCTATAGACAATATTATTAAACAATATTACTGAATAGTTATTTAATATCATTAAATGAATTAAATATTATTAATGAATAATATAAATTACACTTATTAATAAAATAAATCCGAGATTAATGCTAGAATATTTAACAAAAACAAATCGATGCGCAAAAGAGTTGATATTGCCTGATTCATAAGATATTCTATATTGATCTGTTAATAATAGTTATAATGCTAACGATGTACACGGAGTATCAATAATTGTTAACTAACAATATAATAGCTTAAACATGCCGTAGAATCCACTCACTCGCCTCAATATATCACTTACTATAATAAATGAAATATTATAATAACAAAATAATAAAATAAATAATAAATAATAATCATATAACAATAGCTATAGAGAGAATTTGAAATCAAGTTAGCGTTGCTTATATGATTTTATTCAATAATGTAGTACTTAAGTAGAAGTACGAGGACTAAATAAAAAGCTGTTGAATTGGTTTAATTTTTATAATATATAATAAAATAATTATAGTAGTTAAGAAATAAGTAATAATATAAGGCTCTCAACTTTAATTAAAAAAGATGCAAAAAAATTAAACTTCAAACTATATTTACTAGACAGCATAAAGTTTGAACACAATAAAAATATAGCAAAATAAATATATTGTAATACTAATACTAATAAATTGAATGAAATTATTAATAACGAGTAATAATTTTAAAGCATAAGTTACATTAAACATGTTAACAAATAAACTGACTTAGATAAGATAAGAAGTGATTGTTTTAACTCAAGATTTCAGTTTTATGACTAGTGATATGACTCGAGTTTATATCTTACAAGATATGTACATAATAATGAGACTTTAATAATAGACAGAGTTGACTTAACTTGACCATGACCTACACAGTATAAAGACTGATAGCCAATGAATGGTGAAGCTTGTTAAAGGTGCAGCAAGTAAATACAGAGGCTCTGATACAGTTAAAGGTGCAGCAAGCGATAGAGTTTTGAGTCACACTGAGAATTGAACCTGTGACAAATCGATTCTGAGCTATTAGCTCTAACAACTCTGTCACTTGCTGTAGATCCATACTTTACTTACAACATAACAGAAAGATAATTACAAAAAACAATTATCAGAGACAATAAAAAAGATAATTATCAGCGACAATTAAATTAAACAATAAAAATATTATCACACAATTGAAGGAGACAATTACGAGTACTTCAGACACATAATATATACGCGATAATAATTACCCACTGATAAATACAGATATTATCTCGTAATAAAGATAAAGATACATAAAGATATATTATATTATCTCACATAATATTATCTCTTACACAATATTATCTCTCGAATAATATTATCTCACATAATATTATCTTTTCAATAATATCATCTCTTAAAGCTTAACCAGACATTAATAAATAAAATGAATTACAATAATAAAATAATCAATAACAGCCAATATTAAATAAATATAAAGAAAATGAACAATCATTAAAAATGATCAAGTTCTTCAAATAAAATGATTTTCTTAAGTTACAAAACTATCAACCTAAAGGCCCAATCCCACTGGCGCGATATTTTGGCATATACTAAAATATTATGCGATATTTTGGCATATACTAAAATATCATGCGATATTTTGGCATATACTAAAATATTATGCGATATTTTGGCATATGCAAAAATATTGCGCGATAAAAAATAATGTCGCTCGCGCAATATTTCAAAACCAACCGGAGCGATAAAATGTCGCTATGTCGCTTATATACGAGAAAATTAACAGGCTATCATCAGTCAGGTGATCGCTAGATGATATATCATTGGTTAGAGCCTCGCGATATTTTGCACATCAACCAAAAAACTGCTTTGGTTTCTATCACGTTTTGGACATCGACCAAAATGTCATGTACAAAAATATCGTTGTCGCGCCGCTGGGTATACGCTCATTGAATAGAGTGTTGATTCTAAAATGTCCATGTCCAAAATGTCGCCCCAGTGGTTTTTGACCTTTACTTTGTGTTTCTAATGCCAATTTAATTCAAACTAGTTTTAAACTAGTCTTAAACTAGCTTTAAACTAGTCTTACTGCAGATTTGAACTACATCACACAAGGTCTAAAGTTCTTTAAGTCACGCTGATTTTGCGAGATTTAACCAACTATTTCATCACTGGTGAGATTTTTTACATTACATCTAAAAGCTACCTGGAACCTGCCAGTGTGGCTTAAGGTCACATCAGCACAAAAGTCTACTAAAAAGCTGAATAGTCTAGTACACAACTTACACTCTTTTGCAAACTATTAACTCAGCTCTAGATGTATAGAATATGTAAAACTGATTGACTCATAGTTAAAACATGTAACGAGCAGTTAACTAGACCAAGTGTCTGTAGACCAAGTGTCTGTAGACCAAATGTCTGTAGATAAAAAAGACTGTAGACAATGTGTCACAGACAAGAAGGCAGTAGACGTGTTAGTGCACGCTGGATCTATTTATAGAACTAGACAGACAGGACTGGACTGCCCAGCTGATAGGTCAGTGTTAACAAATGCAGCCCTTTCTTTAGTCGCTCTATGAGATGCGCGTTTCTGCCTGGCGCGTTTTACTGCGCGCTTGTGACAATAACGCAACGCTACATAGGCAGAGGGAAGCAGACATCCAAAGAAACATAGTTCTACAGATCCAAGACAGAGAGTTAGCAGGACATTGCGATGATGACCATGGATGACTAGCAGGATACCTAGAGATACAAGCAAGAGGATAGATAGTAGGTTACATAGAAATACAAACAAGAGGATAAATAGTAAGATACATAGAGATACAAGTACAAGGATAAGCAGATGCACACAGAGATAAAAGTACAAGTATGATACATAGAGTAAAATAATAAATAGTTGGACACATAGAGACATAACCTTGTTTGTTGTTTGGAATATTTTTAAACAATTTCTTACAGATACCAATAAAATACTAAATAAAAAATTAACTATATTTATTTCATTCATATTTAAATACAAATTTATATTTTATAGAAAGGTCTACTTGAAAAGCAGCACTAAAATTTATCACTGAAGTGAATAATGCACCTGATTCTACATTACAATCAAGTGTTTAGCTCACTAGTAATGTAAACCTAATGCACTGAATGAACATGGCAATAAATTTAACTATAACCCATTATATAATTTTACTTTATTTTGTTACACAAAGCAATGACAGCAGAAAAAGTAATGAAGTCTACCAGCAGGAAAGATGATGAAGAAGTAGAGAGCACCCACCACACACCAGAAGTAACCCTTGAAACAACACCTCCGACAACAGGAACACCAGCAAGGTGTCCTACACTGAGGGTCTAAACAAGCAACAGCTTCTTACTTAACTTTTTACAACTAGTAATTTGTTTTAATTAAAGTATTATTCAATTGCATTCAAAAACTACCATAAATTTCACAAAAAATGCTTTTTGAAGAAACTGTCTTTATTAAAATGACTTTATTAATACGTTCGTAAAGTTAGCGCAACATTCCTCGCAACATTCTTCGCCACATTCTTTGCACGGGGACGTTCCAGGATATAGTAATATAATAAGTTTTATAAACACTTTTTTTAAACACTTTCGCTTAAATACTCAATAATACTGAATACATTCACCAATATTAGATGTCAATTAACAAGGGCATATATCAGTAAGGGCACATGCAAACAACAACATGTGCCCGTGTAAATTTGGCATAGATGAATCTTAATCAATTGGCCTACATCATAGTTGTCACATAAAACCACCCGGGTAGGTCTATTGCTGGATTTTTTTAGACATATTTCACTTCAGCATAGTCGAGGGCATGTGCCCCCATCGTTTCGGTCCATCAATATTCATCTAACCAACGTCTGAATACTACATCCGGTTGTTCAAAATTTCATTAATTTTTTTGGATAGGCCTCACAAAAAATAACCCGGGCCGGCCCATTCCTGCCAATATATTAAACATATCTCACTTCAGCACGGTCGAGGGCATGTGCCGCTACCCACAGAGTACATGCATTATTATTGCATAACCGCCTGAATACTACATCCGGTTGTTTAAGAAGATGAATTTTAATCAATTTTAATCAATAGGCTTACATCATAGTTGTCACATAAAACCACCCGGGCCGGTCTATTGCTGAATTTATTTTACACATCTTTCACTTCAGCATGGTCGAGGGCATGTGCCCCCATCGTTTCAGTCCATCTATATTCATCTAAGCAGAGAATTCATCTAATAGCAGAGAGCGGCATATGGCGCTATCTGCAGGGAACATGCAATAAACAAGCATAATGCATAATGAATAAGCTGACTAAACGTATTGTCATCAGCGATTGACGTTATGTGGGGTTGGCATATTAGCTATTGTTTATTATGACCTCTTATTTTAATTGTTTTATGGTAAAGATTACAATTGAAATTGTTCATGTTTTATCTATTCAGAAATAAGTATGGAAAATGGGAAGGAACTATGGGGAATTGACGCGTCTCATGTAGCCTCTCAGTTCTCAATTGTCTGCAGGATTGCCTACTCGTGGCCCATCCTGTTGTCGCAAAAATCCTGCAGGCGACCGAATCAGTTTCGGCATAATCATCCATTGATGCAAGATCTATTGCCTCTCCTGATTAGCATTATGGGCCTTTCAGGTTGGAATGTGACAGGTGCTTTACTTTTTTACTTTATTTTACATTTGCTATAAAGGAAACGGCAGGATCATAACTACTATTTAATTTAATTTATTTATTGAATTACAAGAATTTAATTTAATTTACTATATATTATTTAATTGATTAATCATTAATATATTGAATATTTGGGACCGTTTTTTCAGGGCATTTTTTCACATAATATGTTTGTGTCACATGTCAAATAAATTGTTATATAACTGTTATATAGGACATGTAACTGTAGCATGTATTGTTAAATAGGCCTAACTGTTATGTAACATATGTTATGTAACAGTTATGTGACATTTTTATATAACTGTTACTTAACATATAGAATTGTTATTTAAATTTTTATATAACTGCTATGTAACATATACAGGCCTAGTTGATACTTAACTTGTTATATAACTGTTACATTACATTATAACTGTTACATTTATTTTATCAAGAAAACATTTATATTCATTATGGAGGTGGGGGGGGGAACATCCGGGGGGGGGGTGGAAAATGTCCGGGGGACAAACTTCCACGAACCATTAGACATAGGTCCGACCACCATTTTAAAGAATTCTTTTACTCAATTTCTGAAGTAAAATTAGAGCTTACCACATAAAAAGAATACCTAGGCCTACTGCTGTAAAAATGTTACCTAAATATGAATTAATTTTTTTCATAAAATATGCCCTAATGTATAACAACTTATCTGATAAATAAAAACGAAAGACATATTTTTATCCGCCTCTTATTCATTTCTTAAAATATAACTCCAGTATATTATAAATAAGTTTAGTAAATGTTTCAGTTTATTGCATATAATATAAAAAATCGAGTTTAACTTTTGCGTTCAGTAATTGCACGAGTCATCTAAGCTATCTTTTTCTAAAATAAACATCTTCACAAATTTTACAGTACAGAATGTCAGCAGCTAGGGTCATGATTTCAGCAAGGACATAGGCATACACTTATAATGAAAAATGTCTGGTATATAATATGTGGATCGCGGGTTAACGTGGTGATGCAATCTTTCAATTCATCCCTGGGTTTTAACGCTATGGATTCAACGATAGGATGAAGGTGTGAAATACAATGTTTACTCTTCGCGGGATAATAATATAGCAGCCAACGGCGTGTGATCTCTGGCGATTCTCCGCCCACTATTTTAACAGATTTTAGGTGCAATTTGTGAACAATGTAATCAACTTATCATAGAAATTAATCAATTTAAATTTTCAATATCTGCTCAAATATGAATTAAATTTTTTCATTATAACTAAACAATATTTATGTGTTTACGGTAAGTATGAAAAAAATTGAACTTTTGTGTTTAAATTTAATTTAACTTTTTGCATTAAATAATTGAATTGAATTTGGCTAAATAAACATTTTCACAAATTCGATAGTGGGCCTAAATAGTGTTAGACTCATGATCTAGGCAAGGTTATTGTAAAATAAATTAGAAAGCGGGGACTTTACTTAACTAACCACCCTCGCTAAAATTTATACTTATATTCTGGATCCGGGTTTCGGTGGAAAACCCATGATGGATTCGAGTCTCCTTCTGGCATATCTCATTAAATACTAAATATAATCTTTCAATCTATAAAAGCCAGGGCCGCTAAATTAATCTAATCTAAATTTACATTTTCTATCTTTACCAGGATGACTAAAATGATCGTTAAACTATTAAACTTAAATTCTACTTTACTTTACTTTATCAATTACCAGGATGAATATGCCGATAATACTTAATATAACTAAATTACTTCAACTACATTAATTAACATACTATAACACCAGTCTTAATATAAATATCGTACATAAATATATTGAAATACAATACAATTAAATATATAATAAAAAATAAATCACCAATATATTTCAGTGAAATAATACTTTAAAGTATTACAGTAAGTAATATTTTCAAACATAAAAGATATACAATACAATAAAATATATCATCCTAAATAAAACACCAATATAATTCAGTAAAATTATACATTACAATTAAATGAAGCGCATAAAATAAAACACCAATAATTATAAATTTAATGTAAATACACAAACATTACAGTTAAAATACAATATCCTTAAATACAAACTATCAATACAATTTAGCAGTATAATTAAATTATTAATCATACAAATTAAATACTAATCTTCGATAAATTAAAGTTAATTATTTTATCGACTAAACTGACCCGATCCGTTTGTTAACACAGCGAAAACCAGTCAACTCGTCACAGATAACACCGGTATTTCTCTATCAATTCTTTTCAATTCTAAGTCAATTCTTCTCAATTGTAAATAAATTCGTCTGAATTCTAAATCAATCGTCTATAACTTTAAATCGTGGACCCCCATACACGTTTCTCTTACACAAATATAAAATCGTTCATAATTTCATACTTGTTGCTATAATTCTAAATTACGTCTGTAATCATAAAATTATTTTATCTATTCTTAACAACTGGCTTTTCTTCTACGCCAGGGTATCTTGGCACCAGCCACTATAGACAACGGCTTCAAGAACAATGAATGACACCCCGCAAGAATTTTTATATTGAGCTAAACATGCCATGCTATTAGATGAATAAATCACCCAATCAGTCAAGCATATATCAAAATCACGCACTCTGACCTGATCATCGGTCGCAATAGCTTAATATTGTTAACTAATAGAAATCTATCTATTAATATAATACAATAAATGTAACTGAATACATATATACTAACAATATATAATAGCTAAAAAATACATCAAAATTTAAATTCGTTACATTATCACATAGGCCTACACTTGTAATGTATAAATGACATTGTCATGGGCCCTAATATACATAAAATATATATATATGTTAAACTCAGTGAGATTGTTTTCAAAAATAACAATTTAAACTTAAGTAAGCCTATCAATTAAGTTTACTTAAAGTTCTGTTTTATAGATTTGTAAATAATAAAAGCAACGAATAAATAAATCGATAGGTTTATACAGAAGTAAGTGATAAGTATTTTTATCTCTGTCTTACAGGTAGGCTTATAAAATGAATTTTTATTTTAAATCGTTCAAATCTCTCCTCCTCTTCGCTAATATAAAAAAGTTAGATAATTAACTCAAATATTTTCTCAATCGTAACAGTCTTTCCTAGCCCCACCCTGATTATTGATTTTAAAATGTTAAGTTTACAAGCGTTTCTTATAATATGCTTAACCTTCCATGGTATTATTAAAACGCCTTGAAGACGTTTAGATCTGACAATTTATCTTTTTACAATTAAAAATTTTAGGTTTAATAAAATTATTAACCTAAGTAAGTTGATTAATTAATAAATATCAGAAAATTTTCTTTTAGATAATTTGATGTGATCTTCTTTAAAATAATTCAATGGAAACACGTCTCGGCAAAGATAAAGTGGGAGGCGTCACAATGTTGAACCAAACGGGTTTGACAGACTTAATGCGCAACTTTCACACATTGACTTCAAAGGCAAGACCTCAGAGTTCATTTGGATTAGGCATATATTTTTGTTTGCCCTTGAGACCGCAACACCACACAATCGTTTAAGTTGATTATTAATAAATTGAGGTTGATGTTTCATTGCAATGCTTTTCTATATCTCTCATAATAGAATTCAAATGTTTATATTTAAAACTCAATTAGGCTTAATTATTTTATTGTAGGCCTGCAAAATTAACATTATAAACTTAAAGTGTTAATTAACCTTGCAGTAAAGCTGTGTTAAAATTTAAAAAGTGATAACGACAACAAAAAAATCTATAGATCTATGTAAGAGTAATCCCTCCCCCCAGGTTTATTGAATAAAAATGCTGAATAAGCATTCATTATAATCTTCCTATAGTAGGCCTAAAATGTTTTCAATACGTTTTGAAGAGACAGATCCGAGTATTTTTTATTACGTTTAACGTCATAGATTAACGTATTAGCTTATATCAAAGATGTCTCAGACGTAGCTGTCAATTTAAGCACTTTACTAAAGGGTTCAGAAAGTTACAGAAATAGTAAGATTTCCCGGATTCGAACCTGGATCTGTCGTGTCCGCGTCTAGTGCTCTAACCCCTTTTCTAACGAGCCTTGATAAAAATGAAGACAATGAAATAATATACAATGAAAGTCTGTAAGTGTAATAATTATTAAGAATAATTATTAATAATTATTAGGCCTAATAGAATTATTAGCTACGTCAAGTGTAATAATTGTTGAGAAAATGTATTTTTTCTTCAAATAGTTCCGAGCGAGTCTCTTTCAAATAATTGTGTTGCAATGCTTCTAAATAACGATAACGTGGGAGGAGCCTGAATATTCAAACAAATGTGATTGACAGACTTCGCTTGACTTTCAGATATAAATATCACCAAAAAACCCTAACGTCTATTGGGATTATAGATTTGTTTAATCTTGAGATGATAACAGCTCACAATAGGTTTCCTATATGTAGGTGTATAGGCTAACTATAATATATAGGCCTATAACGATATAAACCTATAAGTCATTTTAAATATATAATTATGATCCAAACGGCATGAAGTCGAGAAATTATTATAATTATACTATTCGATTTTTGTTTCGATTTTTATTGGAAGTGCGCATCATGTGATATGATTTGACAACAGGCCAGACTCCAGAGGAGTAACAAGCTTATAATGGGCCCTGATGCAGGAAAAATAAATGGATCCCTGTGACAAAATAAATTGACTCTATGTATTCAAAATCATCTTTAGGGGCTGTCCATAAAGAACGTCAGCAGATAGTACCTCTTTTCCTAACCCCCCCCCTCC
>JAQIXG010006265.1:0-10506 GCA_034700105.1 Oconnorella tubifera
CTTTACAACTATGTTCATTATATTTTTTAATTCATCATCTTTCAGTTTAGAACAAAGTGCTTGCTTGTTTGGTATGCTGAAAATGATGAATGGAACATTGATTTTGAGCATTTCTACACAAATTGTGAATAGGAAATTTGAATTTACAAGCAAATTATGAGAGCTCTGGCAGGCCACATGCAATTGCCATGCAATCGCGGGCCGCATGCGGCCCGCGGGCCGCGGGTTGGACAGCGCTGTCTTAAGGTATTGTCAGATTTTGTGGTTATTTAGAATCTGGAATATGATGGTTAGTAAGATTGTACGGAATTTTGAAAATGTGATTGAATTTGTACGATTCAGCAGAATAATTTCTTGATATTTTGTTTGAGTATAAGTGAGATGTTTTTGAAATGAGTAAGTGATAATTGTTTTAATTGGCGGTTTGACATTCAGTAACTGTAAAGTATTCATTAACTGTAATAATGACTGACATTTTTTATATGGAATACTACTTTAGTTGATCTTCATCTCAAATTTCTTGACTTTCTTTCACCATTTGTAAACTTCAACAATAAACTATAATTAGAATCTATACATTAAAAATATCTATCTTAATATACGAGTCATTTTACTGTTTTACTAATTCAGGCTGATGTGACGTCAGGTAAGAGTGACAAGAGTGAGAGTAAGACAGAAAGGAAGGCTGGATGCAACGACGCAGAAGTGTTGGCTGTGCTCGCTCATGAGCTGGGACACTGGAAGCTAAACCATACCGTCAAAAATCTCATCATTTCTCTGGTACCTCATACTTGTTGGCGCTTTTTTGGTTACCCCGAAAAAACAAAACTACACCAACAAAACTGCCCTGACGAAACTACCCAGACAAAAATGCCCCGAATAACAAGAGAAAATAGTGGGGATTCCGGGATTCTAACTATCCGGGATTCTAACGTGGACCTAGAGATTTCATATCCAGCGCGCTAACCACTTCTCTAACGAGCCTCTAATCTAGATTTTGTCAAGATATTACTTAATGATAATTTATTATGATAATGATAATTTTAAATTTAATTTTTTTGATTTATAATTTAGATATGGTAAGGAGAAGGGGGATATTGACCCCCCCCATTCACTGAATTTACATGATTGCATGGTGTTTTTAGGTGAACGCTTTTCTCTGCTTTATGGTGTTTGGGATGCTTATGGATAAAAAGCCGCTTTATACGGCTTTTGGCTTCAACGATCAACCGACGCTTATCGGCTTGCTTATTATATTTCAGTATATCTTCTCACCTTATAACGAGGTATAAATAATGTTTCTTTGGGAATAAAAATCGGTCTGTGTTTTAAGTATATATATTTGCAGACTCTAAGTCGTTACAGAATTTTTTATAATGTTGTTTAAGAACTTTCTGCACAGAGCCTGTCGCTGAATCGTCATTTTGTAGTGATGTGACGTATAAGCAACATATAAAACTATGTATAATTATATCATTATAAGGTTTGTTTAACTTAATGATGCAATAACTTAATAAATAGCATTAATATTATAACATTATAATACATTTAATAAATAGACTTAATAAACTGATTTGATAAATAGACTTAATTATTTTTAACTTTTTTCAGCTGATGTCGTTTGCCTTGACTGCTTTAAGCCGACGTTACGAGTTCCAAGCCGACGCGTTTGCTAAGAAGCTACGGCATTCGAGCCAACTCTGTTCGGCTCTAATTAAACTCAACAAAGACAATCTGAGTTTCCCGCTCGCCGATTGGCTGTACTCAGCTTGGCATTTCTCCCATCCACCAATCCTAGAGCGGCTAGCTGCTCTAGAGAAAACAGACTGATTTCTGATTGGATGAGAGAAAACAGACTGAATGCTGATTGGATTATCTGGACCGATTTGTAATTGTTGTGAAAAAATTGACGGACTTTTGATTCGATGTGAAAATAGACGATTTCAACGTTTTTTTTAAAATACGACTTTATTTGTTATTTATGTTTCTTTTTAATGAAATTTTCTATATGTACGAAATTTAAAAATATAGTTTAACAACTCTGATAGATATTATTATCCGTGATAATTTTCCTACTTACAATAATACAGATAATAAGAGACAATTTAAAATATCATCATTTTTGTAGTTGATTTTCTAGTTTGTTTTTTTAATTAAGTTTATTCAGTTAATTATATCATTTGAGTGATTAAACTTTTATTTATTTTCTTTTCTGAACGATTAATTAAATTTTAAAATAGTTTATTATTTACAGCAATGTTTCTAGTTTTACAATGCGGGCACTAAATCGTGTTTCGTTAATGTATCCATACTTTTACTGTCTTCACAAATTACTGCTTTTGCAAGTAAAGCATCAGTCTGAGTATTCCTCTCAAGAGAAATATCTTTAAACGTTGCATTATCGGTGGGAACTGATGGAATCTCAGTTGGAAGGGATGATGCTGAATTTATATTCCCTGATGCTGAATTCGATGATGCTGGATTTATATTCCCAAGTAATTTATTTGAGAAACTACTTGAAGTTGAGTAAATTAATGATGATGCTTCAAAAACGGAATTATTAGAGGACGATGTTGATATTATTGTACAGTTATTACTTGGCAATGACAAAGTACTTTTCGTCTGTAAAACTGAATTATTGGGAAGATTTTGATCATTAGTTAGCTGTGCTGTTGGATCCTTTTCTGGAATAATTCCATTTCCAGCTGTGCCGGGGTACACTGGGGACACGTTTGGTTGCGACCTTATACATCCAACTGGCAAACGCTAGCGATTGAATTTATTCTATTATTTACATCTCTCTTTTCCATTTTCAAGCTATTTGTGTCACTGGATAATCTTCTAAATAAATCTACATTTGAATCGCCGGTAAAAATTACCGATTCTTTAGAATTTAACGTCTTCGCACACTTTTTCCCAACTTGATTTGTACCGCCGTTCACTTTCTCTTTCGGTCCGCATTGTTTTAAAACGTCAAACTTTTTCCCACTTCTCGCGGCTATGTTTCTCGCGTGCTGCATCCACTGGCATCTAGCCGCGTCGTATCGTATCGCGTTGCAAACTATGCCCTTTGAGTCCGGTCTTATGAATCCTGAATTGACATTTGGCAGAAGGGACGGGATCCCCTCGGATGTACTGCGGAGTTTGCCATCCAGTGTAGATGTGGAAGCCGAAGCTGGAATTATTAGCTCAGTATTTGATGATGTCTTTTTGAAGGTGTCGACACGCGATTCTTCACGATTCATCACGCGACACATGATATCGTGGTTTCCAGTTTGCGTCATAACCTGATACGCTATATTGGTAGGTTCTCTGACTGCGGTATTTCCATCATCTTTTACCGGAGTTTGACATTTCTTACATTGTACCGAAACGTGTGAATTAGTGCAAAGTGGAACCTTTAGTTTGGTTATATTCCAACTCTCTGTGCCATTAGTTTCCACTGATGGCACTCGACTTAATGCGATCGATAAAGCTGGATTCGATGCGGACTTGTGCGCATCGTAAAATGATTTATCATCCTTATTATACACAACTTGTTTTGGATTGAGGTGGTTGTAATTTTGTAAACTACCGCTAGATTTTATTGAAGTCAAAACTTGGTTACTATTCGATAACATTTCTTCGTTTAATTTCTGTGCATTCCCTTCTCCATTTAGATTATATTTATTCATGTAAGATGATGATGACGAGAGATCACTAAATTTGCATTTTGTATTAAATGAGACGCAGTTTTCAAAGTGCGGAGAGTAATTACAATAAGGTAAGTTTACGCAGTTAAGAGCATTATCATTAACTGCAACTGTAATATCGATGTGACCACGATTAACTGAAGCTGCTTTATCATTTGTATCCACTGAATGTGTTACCAAATTAACAATGCCCTTGTCATCATTTCTTTCTTTTATATTTTTAATAGATTTTTCATCTATACTTTCTTCTTGTACGTTTTCGTTAAGCCCATTCATTGTACAGTTCTTTAAGGTTTTATACTCGTCTATCTCTTCACTCAATCCATTGCATTTATTTACCAAACATGAAGAAACCATGACTGATTCATTCATTGCATCTTTTTTGTCAATTGATTCGTTACACAATACATTGATCTGCGATTCATCAATTTTCTCACCCAGTGAACCATCTTTTCCCATTTTCGAGGAGTCCGTCTTCATCACTCTTACCTTATGCACTCTTTGTTTATGCGTATGAAGTGCTGCCTGGTGTTTAAACTTCTTGCCACATCTTGGTTCATGACATTGAAATAACTCAACGGGACATTTTCTTTCAGAAATATTGTCTTGAATCTTCCCTCCCGTTAGAAGAACCTTTCCATTGGTAGATTCAAGAATATGAGGAGGAGCTTGGAGTATTTTACTACTGGAGCAGTCTTGTTCGCTGATTCTACTCCAACAAGAATTGGTATTTGGAGCTATGGCGCGATTGCGACGTAATCGACGTCCTTCAGATACGTCATTTGGTTGAATCAGATTTTGAGTTGTATTACTGACAGAATGCTGATTGCAAGAACTTGATGGATTGTTGTTGCACAGGTTGATATGACTCTGTTCCCTTGTGTTATTCATGTTATCACGAAAACTGAAAATATTGAATACCAAAAATCTCTGAAAATGGCACTTACAAACACAATTCAAAATAACAGACAGTTATTCGATTAATTATAAAATGAGTGCCATCTGTACACAGGAAAGAACGACATATCTAAAATTACTTGAATTAGCAGACTGCTTGTTTAAAACAACAAATTTGAAATCTTTTTAATTCTGTCTAAGGCTATTAAGTTTCAAAAAGAATTACTAATACAGAATAGAAAATAACTGAATATTCTTTCGCATAATTCTATTTCAGATGAAGGTAATATCACATTATGTTTCTAGTAAAATAGACGTCATTAAACAGAAAGGAAATCTAATTTAGAATGAAGGTAGAAGCTACCTCGGTGAGCCCCACTGATGCGTCGATGAGTCCATGAGGGTCCCAACGTAGGTCTTACCTCTCCAAGTAACGTTGACCACTAGTAAACCTAAACGACAGGGCATTGATGCAATAAGAAATTAATATAAGCCAAGTAATTAGTATAAACCAAACGCAATTAGGTAATATTTAAATTAGAAATGTTGAGTTAGCATGGTACATCTCGATTGAATTTAATTTTAGCTTCATATCCTTCAAAGCCCTGATTGTTAATGTAAAGATCATTTTCTACTTTCTTCGACTTTGACGCATAAAAGTACGTAGCGCACTTCTATGCGCGTTACGCACTTCTATGCTTCGCGCAACTCACTTTTTCACGACTAGGATATTTGGTAACTTATGGGTTGGCTTATTAAATCATTCAGCGTGTGCCGCAGAGTGAGCGAGCAAGTGAGTGAGTGAGGTAGTGAGTAAGTGAGCGACTCAGCGAGTGAATGAGTGAGTAAGTGAATAAGTTAGTGAGCTAGCGACTCAGAGAGTAAGTGAATAATTGAGCGAGCGACTTAGCGAATGAGCGAGTAAATGAGTGAGTGAATGAATAAGTGAGTGAATGAGTGAGCATGCGAGCGAGTGAGTGAGCAAATTTTTCAGCGAACGTGTGAGTGAACGAGCGACTCAGCGAATGAGCGAGTTTTTCTGTGAGCAAGTGAGTAGTTAAGCGAGTGAATGAGCGAGCGAGTGAGTGAGCAAATTTTTCAGCGAGTGAGCGAGTGAGCGAGTTTTTCAGTGATAAAGTGAGCGAGTGACACGCAGCAGGACACGTGATAGACCGAGTGTTCACGCGAGTAACAAAACAAAGACTGAGACAATCCTAGCACTAAGGGATGCGTGGGGGGAGGGAACACGGGGGGAGGGGTAGAATTAAACTAAAGCCTGAACGTGTCACAATAGTATATGGACAGACAGATATCTTGACAGAAGGAAAGAGACAGAAAAGAAAAAAAGAGAAAAATAATAGTGTGCCGCACATTAGAGAAAGAGGTAGATCTAAAACAGCTGTTGAAGCTACTGCAGCTGCTGTCTGTAGCTTAGTGACGTAACAAGGTGGGGAGAGGGGGTTGTGGGGTTGTGGGGCTATCACCCCCCCCCCCCTGCTACAGCTTGGTAGCAGCAGCAAGGGAATTTACTAAGTGCTAAGAGGGAGTTTTCATGAAAAAATTAGAGCGATGACCTTTTTTACTTTTAGGTTATCGCTCAATTTTGGTCTCCGAAATTTAGTACTTGATCTCTAAATACATGTATCTAACGCAAACAAGTCACTACATCGTCATAAAGGGGAGATACACATCAAAACAATCGTAAACTAAAATTCTCAATTAACCGTAAACACGTCATCATTTAAACTTTGGGGTCCCCCCCTTAGTTTTAATTGACCCTATGTTCAATTCCTGGCTCCGCCACTGCTGCATCCGCTATTGACACAGCTTAAAACAGCTGTCAGCTGCCGTTCTTGCTGCCACTGCTGTAGCTACATTACACAGCAGCGTATACCGGCTTTATTGAGCTAACACGTAGACAGCTGCACTAGTGCGCGCGCGTAGAAATTATGTGTACAATAGACAGCAGTTGAAGCTGCTGCCATTGATTGATGCAAGCTAAGCAGTGCAATTAGCAGCTGTTCCCAGTCAGCTGTCAGTTTAAACGTGTATTAGCTGACAGCTACTGCTGCTGTTGTAACGAATTGATAGCAGCAGACGCTATATCATATCAGCTATAGATCTCTTTTAGATTAGCTTAAAATTATTACATAATTATTTAAATTTTAAAATAGTATAAAATTCAAAGTAACGCATTTTTCAAGTATGGCATTGATAAAGGCAATACGTCATAATTTGAAATTAAGAAATTTTAGTTTAACAAGATAACGGAAAGGTGTATAATAAAACTGAACGAAAATGGCTTCTAGTAATTTTTGACGGACTCGGTGCAATGTTTGAGACTTTCTGGTGAAATATTGAACGTTATTTGTCTACTGCGTTATGTGCCTATGGGAAGTAATCGATAATCGAGAGAGAGGGAGAAGGGGAAAGGTGGAAGGGAGAGAGAGAGAGAGAGGGAGGGGGAGGGGCAGAGGGAGGAGGAGAGAGAGGAACAGGGGTGGTGTGAAGGAAGGAGGAATAGAGGGAGGGATGGAAAGAGCGAGGGAGGGGAGAGAGAGAGAGAGAGAAAGAGAGAGAGAGAGAGGCAAAGAGAGAGAGACAAAGAGAGAGACAAAGAGAAACAGAGACCGAGAGAGAGATGGGAGAGGAGAGAGGTAGGGTGGAGGGGTCAGAAGACAGAAGAAAACTGAAAATTCTGCTCACATTTTTTTTTATCGCAAATAAATGATTTCTATTTAATTGAAGCCCCACAAGTGCCCCCCCCCTTAGATCCATGCATGGTGTCCGCCCCCTTCCCCCCACACACACGCAGGAAAAATGAAGAAATATAAATTATTTAGATTTAGTTTCATTTTTGTAGCAATTAATTTTCTAATTTTATATGAATTTTTATATGATATACCGTAAACATAAAACAAAATTTTCCATATATCGTAAATTTGTGAATTTTCTCATTTTTCAACGATTGTTAACATAAAATACAGGAAGATATACACGCACAATGTCAGAGAGAGAGAGAGATGTTCGTTTGTTTGTCAGTGTGCGTATGTGTTGAAATTTAAACCAGATGTCTGAATATTTGCACGGCTGGTAGGTTCAATGATTCAAGTATTGGACCCCTGTATACTTGTAAATACTCAAAATGATTATTTACTTAAAGAAAATTAAAATTTCAATTGATTATTTTCATTTTATTGTTTTTTATTTTTTCGCTAGTAGTATACTATTAACATCAGTGGCGAAGTCAAGGAAGGGGGTTGTGAGGGTATAACCCCCCCTCAATGGAGGGGTCAAACCGCCCCCCCCCCCATTGTGACGATGCAATGCATTTTTTTGCGTGGATACATGTATTTAGAGACCAAATACATGCAATTGGAGACCAAAATTGAGTTATAACCTAGAAAAAGGTCGTCACTCCAAATTTTGGAGGACCCCCCTACTTAGTAACTTCCTAGGTGTACTCCAAAATTGCACATATATTTGATGTTAAAATAAAAATAAATCAGTAATAAATACAAACTTGGTTTATTTTTATGTGGGAAATATAAACTTTGCTTTATTTAATTCAGTTTAATACGGGATTGGATTGGTTTATTTATTGTTTATGAAATTATGACACACCGTTTTTCGATTCATTCCATACGATTCCCTCAAGGACCACGGAGGACCCGGGTTCGCAAGGTCCCAGCAGCTCGGGGTCTGTGCCGACGGACTCGCTTCTCATGTCAGCATCAGTCGTCTGCAAGAACGAATAAACAATGGACTTAAATTAATTATTTTAAACTTAATTATAAAAAACACATTATAATTAGACCTAATTAGACGTATTTACTAATATTCACATTTGACTTAGAAAATTCTGGTTAGATTAATGTTCTAAAATTAAAATTCCAGTTAGGCTTACTTATATAGAGAAGTAATATATATTACAACTATACTTATATATACAGTAGTTGTAATATAGATTTGCAAAGAAATATATGAAACTTTAATTGTGTTTGTTTCAATGTATACTATAAAATTGCTTATTAATATTATAGTATATTTTGTGACCATACAAATGCATAAAATAATATTATTTAAGAAATTAAACAGGCTATGATTAATTATAATATAACACGTTTCTCCGAAATGTCAACAAATTTATGAATAAAAAATTGAAAGGCAATTCACAATTTAGTTTAAATTAGTAGGCCTACATTTTGCATACATTCTTTCTATTAATGAATAAATAAATATACAGATGTTAAATGCCAGTTATTTAAATCTTTATTGAATAAGTATAAATTAAATCAATAACGTCTATCAAGGATTGAGATTAATAATAAAATATACATTTGGCCAACCTTGTCAACTTTAATCTTTTTCATAGGCGGACTTTTCATCTCAGTTTCATCTTGTAGATCAAGTGTCGTCGAGTCCGGATTATTCATCTCGTTAGCACTCACGAAACTGTTTTCACTCGACGCAGTAAAATTAGGTGAAACGTCGCGAGACGTTTCGCTAAGTGATGACGTCACGATGAAATCAGCCGTCGCAAAATTTGAAATTGCATTTGAAACGTCACGATTAATGAAGGTACTATTAATAGATTTTAAGTTTTCTGAAATTGCGCAATTCTGCGCCGACCTGCGACTGTCTGTTTTTCTCGGTTTAATTTTCATGATATACAAGGTCTATTTAAAATTTTGTGTATGATTTACAAGGTCGATTTGAAGTTCTGTGTAATATAGATGCGAAATTCTGTAATAGAGGTTTTTAATATCGTAAATTATTTATATATATTCTGAATTTAATTTTCTTAAAAATCTCACTAACGTTATATAAATAATTACAAATGTAAATTGCAAATATAGATGAGTAATTATTATAACTTTTAATGACTAATTATTATTATTATTTAGTATAAAATATACGAAATAAACTGTATTTAGACAATATATACGCTTTGAAACAAGTCAGATATCTTAATATTGTTCTTTGTTCTATCGAATATTATTCCATCAACAAATCTAAACAAGATAATCCAATACGAAAATATTTCGGTTGTGGTACCCCGATAAAAAGGCCCCAAATACACTAACCCAACAAAACGGCTTTGTTTGTAATAACCCTAACCAACTCTAAACGTAACCCTAACACTAGACAACCCTAACTCCAATCCTATCCATAACACGAATAATAACCCCAACCCTAACCATAAAAATTAAGTCGGGATCGATTTGTCGGGGCCGTTTTGTAGTTTATTTATATTAGTCTCCATCGTATACTGTATTATTCAATTTATAATATTCATAGTATTATACAAACTTGATGTTAGCTAAAATAATTGTCTACAGGGTGTACTGAAATATAAGTACAGGGTTTATATTTTGCGTTAAACGCACGTTCGTATATTGACTATTAAATTATCATCAACACGTTACAATAATATTATTTATTATCAGATCGAAATGTGACGTAGGAAGTGGGGGGAGGTGGGATGGGTGGGGGGGAATGAATTTTAGAATCGTATGAATTCATTTTAAAGTATAAATTTGATTTTTATTTGAAAGTTTAAAAAATCATGTGTGCTATTTTGAAATTAACTGAATTTAGTAGATAGCTGGAAATATATAGTTTACTATAATAAGTAGTAGAAAATGAGTATTGCACCTCCCCCCTATTTTTAGAATATTTTCTCAAAAATGTTAAGATTTTCAATTTACTCGGAAAAATATTGTATTATTTATAAGTTTAGTTTCATTAACAAAATGTATAAGACTTACATGATAGATATTCAGATATTCTGTGAGCCTAATTATTATTATTATAAAATTCGAAACCCTCGCAAAATTAGAAAATGTTTCCGCCAATGCTGTAAATTAATGTATAGGCCTAATGTCTACAATCTCTTAGCTTTTCAATCTCTCTC